>JAPYYW010000281.1:0-65604 GCA_030522545.1 Cremastinae sp. A BG-2022a | reverse complement strand
AAAAAAAAAGAAGTATTGCTTTAAAACTTTGTGATGACACTGTGGAAAATGAGGGGTACTACATTCTGATCTCTGAAGGAAGAGGCGCGAAATACAATTGTACATTAAATTTTAAGAGGTTTCACTACATAGAATTTGAGATACTTATTGTCAAAAATTACTATTTTCTGCAGTCTCCCATAAGAGCGCATGTTAAATATTGCTATCCTCAACTCTAAATATCTTGATTTCTGGGTAGTGGAACTTGTGTTCCACTAGTAGTGTTCATTTTGTATAGACAGTAATTTAAAAACGTGACCGCTACGCGGCGATCATAACTTCTCAAGTTTTGCTCGTATAAAAAAACGCTTCGATATTTTTCGACTTGGAATTTTTTCGTGAATACGTTTTTTTTTATAATTCAATGAAACTTTTGAGACATCCTATATGTGCATGTATTGTAGTCAAGTTACGTACGCGTTTTGCCACGTTCGAGCTCTCTTTTATGGCATTTTCAGTGTGACGTCGCGTGACAGGCGATCGAGGCACTTTTTGCTCGGTGCAGCGTGTACACGTGTGGCGATAAAATATCGAACGATGAATTTTCTCAACTTTTCGCCCGGAGTAAGGAAGCCTCGGCCAAGCGTGACAAACGTTTCCCAGCCCGCTCTGAGAACTCCGTTTCTACTCTTCTCGCTCCATATTCTCATTCTTTCGATCAATAGGCTTTTTTTTCTACTGAATTCCCTTTCTTTCGAGACTCTCGCCTCGATGTGTTAATTAAAAAGAGACTCGCATAGTTATGTGATCGGAACGCGAGAACATTTAATTTTCTCGCGTCGCGTGTAATTTTTCTTCGGATGTCGGTCAACCGAATTCTGCAAAAATTGAGACGAATCTCGATATTTTGTTATTGAGAATTTTGAATTTTTTTTTTTGAATGAACCAATGTGGACTCGATTGTCATCGTGAGGCGAACAAGGATTACGTATGCGTCTCGAAAAAAAGAAGGTGAGAAGAAAAAGGGAAAAACTCGGTACGTCAGTCGTTAGGAACTTGGAAATCGTTCGTGCGCCGCGAAGCATGAAACCGTGAAACGAATAAGATATATGGCAAATATAGCAGAAGAACCGAGGACATTTCTAAGTTCGAAAAACAAATCGCATGTAATACACGAGTAATACATAATATGCGAAAATGATGTAATGAATTTACGAGCAATATAAAATGTTCGAATAAAATGATTTAAATAGTTATTTTCAAAAGTTAATAGTTCTGAATTTTTAATAAAAGTGTTTTAAGTAAAATTTTGGAGAGATATGACGTCTTCAAACCTTTCTTTTAAAGATGAATTTTAAACTTGATTACACCGAGACACCTATTAAGAAAATTTCAGCACGATTATCACATTGAAATATTTTTTCATTTATGAACTATAATTATAATAAAATTATAATATTATATTTTTTAATGAAGACTTGGAGAAAAATCTATTGAAAAAATTAATGAGTTTTTCATAATAAGTTGACGACTTTATATTTTTGCTGTTAGTTTTGTTATATCATAACGAACTGTTTGAATCCATTTTTGAAGAAATTTCAATATTTATTATTGTCTAAACAATGAAAAATGAAAAAATTTAGTCAAACATTAAAAAATTTGTATAACTGATTATGAAAATCGTAGATTAAACTAATAAAATACATTTGTCAGTGCACTAAGTTTTTATTCTTTGTATATATTTTGAGTAAAACTATGCATTTTTCATTATAAAGAGATATGAATTTTTTACTATAAAAAATATTAATTTTTCATTAAAAACAAAATGTTAAAATTCTAAAGAACTCAAAGTCTGATAACACTCGTTAGTGAATCATATTGAAATTCGAAACAAAATTTTTCCCATATTTTGAAACAAAATACCACAATCACTTACGAACTTATCACCATGTTTAAAACCATCAAATTCACCCTTAAATCTTTTAAATTTGACATTGAATTTTGTCACCCAAGAAATTACTTAAAAATATCAATAATTAAAACATTTTTCTCGTGCATAATTTATTGTCTTACGATATAATATAATGAATATATTGAGAATAGAGTTTTCGAAGAGTGACTGGCATGTCGATGAACAAATGGTTCCCGCAGCGATTGCCCTGACAAGCGGAATGTTGCGGATACTTGGTAAAGCATAAGCGGCTTGGATGTACACAGATGTGTGTATAATAATGTGCATTAGATGCATTGCAGAACGACACAGAGTTTGCACACAGAAGTTGCGTCACGGAAATCTCAGACGCGAACGAAATAAGAGTGTGTAACGAGCGAGCGTTATTAGGGCCGTGCTCGCCCCGAGTTCGTCCGGCAACAAAAGCGAAATGACTCCATGCCATACATCAGAAAAGTAGATCGACTCGCCGTTTAGCGTACCAGGTGAATTAATCGTGTCTCCTTGTGCCTCTAACGCTGCAAATGACCCCAGTGTCTTATATTACATATCTCAAAAGTGTTTTTTTACTCCTTCAAATGAGTAAATATGCGCCTTAAGGATGTCCTCTAAGTCAAGTTGAATACTTTTTACAATTTTTTTTACATGTTTTTTACTGTAATTAAAGAATACTAAAATAAACGGTCAAATTGTCAAATTTTTAGGAATTATAAGAATTATTGTGTTGATCCAAAAAGTAATATTTAGTAACGTTAAAACTTTTAATAGAATTGTTGTTTTGATTAAGGTAGGAGACCTGTCAATGCTTGGGGTATATTACTGTATAGAGTTCTGGGTAACGTTTTATCGTCATTTATCGTTAATAATTAATACGAAAGGCCCGAAATCTCGAATTTTTTTGTCCTACACGTTTAAAAATGTTTAATTAATATAGAAAATAGTTTTTATGAAGAGTCACTCATGTGCAAAACAATTGCTTTTTGATAATAAAGGTACGAAATTGTATTCTCGCATCTACTCAATGTTAAAATCGAATTTTCAATCACAAATATCTTCGTTAAAAAGTCGGGAAGGGAATATTTTTTGTGCGCAATTTGTAGCTTGGAACTTTTCCTATCGTTTAATTTTAAAAATACGCATTTCTATCATGATCGACTTTTTTTGATAGACATCCTTAAGGTAGTTCTATAGTTTTATCGATTATTTAGGAATTTGTTGAAAATTGATACAGTCGTTCTTTGATACCATTTTCAATCCTAAGTATCTTGAAATCTAGATGGTGAATCTTCTTAAAATTTAGCATAGCTCTTTATTGTACTTGAAAGAAGCTTCCTCCAGTTGAAAAAAAATCCTGAAATTATGATTTTTTAAATAAACTTGTTTTGGGTCATCGACTTTATAAATCTTTTCATTACTGCATGGTTTTCTAGTCAGTCCTTGAAACATTTTTATTACATCCAAATTTTTACGATGAAATAAAACGCGAATGCCTTTTTAATTATATGTATTACGTGTTTAAAATTACACGTAAAGCGCGTACAATGCTACACACGAAATGTGACTAAATTCATTTTTACACATATGTATGTATTGTTAAGGTAGTTCTCTAGGTACAGTGAAATCAATAATTTTTATTTCAATTTATCTCAATACCATGTGATTTTTGAGCTTAAGTTTATTAAAATAAAGTTGTTACAGATTGTTTCAAAAACAACATACTTAAAATTTAAAGTTATCCAATGTGCCCTGTACTTGCTATATACGTATGAAAATTACGAAATAAAAAGTTTTTCCAATTTTTTTAAAAACTAAGGGAAGCTTCTTTGAAGCATAATAAAGAGCTATGCTACATTTTAAGAAAATTCACCATTTAGATTTCAAAATATTAAGGATTGAATATGGCAATATTTAAAACGGGCTCTTATAAAAGAGCACTAAAAATTGTAATTTTTAACAATTAAAATATCTCAGTTCCTACTTGGTAAAACCTCTTAAAACTTGGCACGTATATATGCATTACATATCAAAGAATGACTGTACCAATAACAAAACTCTAAATAATCGATAAAACTACAGAACTACCTTAAATTATTAAAAAAAAACAAATTTTCTAATGCATTAGTTATTAAAAAGAAAAAAAAATCGCCAAGGCTGTATCACATTTCGTTTTCATTATTAAATAAATTGCATACTCGCGATGTAAGATTCTCATGTAAATTCTTTCCCATCGCGAGGATAGACGTGGTCGGCGCATTAGAAGGAGAGTTCGTGTTTCATGCCGCTTCTTGCATTGCCAATATTGTGTACAGTGGTGTATTATTCGCTTATAATCCGGTAATTTGAAAGAAGAAAAAAGGTCTAATTCGAGTTACGGTTACAGGATTAAATTATACGGAGTACGTCCTTTTGTTCTTTGGTACATAAACGAACGTCGGAGCAGCGAACTCCGTCGCAGTGACGCGAGGGTGTGTAATCGTTAACTCGACTGATCCGGGCACGCTGTGATAAATTTCTTCTATTCTCTCATGTATACATTTTTTTTGCTCATTCATACGCCATCCGGCTCTCGGGTGGATTGTTCGCGCAACTCTAATTGATTCACACAAAGCAAATCCCCATTTGGAATATCACCGACTGCAGATGAGAAAAAAAAGCGATGTGTATAACAGCATGAAAAATGATCTCAGGATAAAACTAATCCGCGAGCTAATTTTATTGCCGTTGCATTTGAGAATCGTTCCACCGAATTAATTCCACTGGGAAAACAAGCCGAGTCTCGCGTTACGTTGTAATATCGATCTAGATAACGTCGTCGTGACTTTTTGCACAAAGAAATAATATTTAAATCCATTCCTGCATTAGATTCAGATTATATATCGTAATGCTTGATCGAAATGGAACTCTCGATGAAAAATTGAGTGAGAATTAGATATGGAGCACAGCATGTCGATTAAGAATGTCATTAACAGCAGGTTCACTTTACCCTAGTCATAAAAACAACTTTAAGCCTCGGATGGGCGCATGAGGTCTTTTTGGACCTCAGAAAATTTGAATTCTCGTTTTACTATCGAAATTTCCCATTTTTTAAAATATATTATTAAAAGTATGTTTATTTTTAATAACAAAAATTTTTATTTCAAAACTTATTCGAAAATATGTTAAATAATAATTATCTGATGTAAAAGAAATCGTGAAATGTTGTATATTCTATTTTTTATAACAGTTTAAAAATTGCGGTCTGCAAAGACCCCACGCGCCCTTGCGCGTAACATTTTTTGACACGTCCGTCCGAGGGTTAAGTAATTCGATAGCGAAAACTGTTCATTTAAAAACTTTTCGAGTTGATTATAATCAATAATTAAACAAATAAAATTGTTAAACTATTGATTATAATTAATGAAAATCAATAACAATTAATAATTATTAAACACTGACAATCCCAATAAATTCTGAATATACCTAAAAACTGACATTAAAAAAAATTTTAATATTCTCAATTTGATTTAAACAATATATCTTTAAGGTAGGTCTATAGTTTTATCGATTATTTAGGATTTTGTATTGTCTCAATTTGTATATCACGTATAGAAATTGAGATATTTATTGTTAAAAATCTTAATTTTAAGTGTTCTCCCATTAGAGCCTGTATTAAATATTGCCATATATTCAATCCTAAGTATTTTGAAATCTAGATGGTGAACCTTCTTCAAATTTAGCGTAGCTCTTTATTGTACTTCAAAGAAGCTTCCTTTAGTTTTTTTGAAAAATCCTAAAATTATGATTTTTTAAATTTTCATACATACGTAGCAAGTACAAGTCACCTTAGATGACTTTAAATTTTTAGCATGTTGTTATGAAACAATTTTTAACTACTTTCCTTAATAAACTAAAGCTATAAAAAACCACATGGTATCGGGATAAACTGAGATAAAAACTTTAGATTTGACTGTACCTATAGAACTAGCTTAAGGTAGGAGTCGTGTGACAGTTTATTCAAAAGTTTGATGACTGTATACGCCGTGTTAACTAAATCCAAAATCATCACTTGAATTTTTTTGAGACAGAATTTTTTCAAAATTTCTACTGATCTTGTTTGACAACATATTAAAAAGTGTGCAAAATTTAAAGAACCTTCACCATGTGGTTATCGAGATATTTTATTTTTAAAAATTGTCACTTTTAACATGGGCTCTTATGAGAGATTTGAAAATGTGACGATTTTCAACAATTAATATCTCGATTACTAGATAGCGAAGCTTCATAAAATTTGGCATACATCACGATATGACCTCAAAGAAAATTTGTGCAATTTTTAAAGAAATTCTGTCTCATACGATTTTACGCGACTAACTTAATATGCAAAAAAAAATCATTTTTGAAGTAACACTCCGTGCAACCGTTTGGCAAAAACAAACTTTTGACAGCCGCTGCGGGAGTGAATAATTACGACATCCGTAGAAAACAATGGATGAGGCAAAAATGAAGAAGAAAAAAGAAAAAAAAAGAATCTGGAGTACGGACGAAAGTGAGATCTGGCGCGCAAGTGCAGACATCTTAAAATAAATCGGCGCACGTGTGTTAACTCGTTACACGATGACGTGACGAGGGATCGTTATGAGAGGCGTGGAAATTCGTGTATATGCACATACAGCCCGTAACATGTAATCAGTGACTACGAAACGTACGCGTACTTTCGTCAAAATGATGAATCGTTATAAAACTCGATGAAAGATGTCGAGTTAAGTTATATCATACTCACAGTTCTTAATTTACAAATGCCTTACATTTTTTATTCATTTTTTAACATCCGTCCATTCTGTATCTACGAGAGGAGACACAAATTTTGAAACGACTCGTGAGGAAAGTTATCAAAAAAAAAAATAAATCAAAGGCTTCGTTAATTAAATTTACGAAATGATTCGTGATTTTTTTTTCACTCTCGGCGAGAATGACACAAGTTATTTGTCTAAATTTCGTCCAATCGGCCCCTCTTTTGGGTGAGATATTTTTAGAGCTCGAAGTTTATTTCGGCTGACGAGAAATCGAAAATAAAGTGCAATGTATCCTGCTCGTCAGGTAAAAATCATCGATACAGAAAATATGGTCCAAATAATAAAAAAAGTGCATATTAGTTGAAACTAATTTTGAAACTATACTTTTTATTCACTTTTAACCATTCATCAATTCTGTATACCTAGGAGAGGAGACACAAATTTTGAAACGACTCGTGAGGAAAGTTATCAAAAAAATAAATCATAGGCTTCGTTAATTAAATTTACGAAATGATTCGTGATTTTTTTTCACTTGGCGAGAATGACACGAATTATTTGTCTAAATTTCGTCCAATCGGCCTCTTTTTTGGGTGTGATATTTTTAGAGCTCGAAGTTTATTTTGGCTGACGAGAAATCGAAAAAAAGTGCAACGTATCCTGCTCGTCAGGTAAAAATCATCGATACAGAAAATATGGTCCACATAATAAAAAAACTGCATATTAGTTGAAACTAAATTGAATTAGTATAATTTATGCACGAGCTGTCATCCATGGACATTGTTGAATGAACGTTGGAAATAATCTGGTGATGATTCTCTCGTGTGTGATGGGAGCACACGCTCACGTTTTGCTTGTCGTGAACTCGCTACCCTTGAATCATAATGAGAGCCAAATGTCAAGATAGTCCGATCGGCAATAGCGAAACCGAAGAAAGAAATCTGAGATAATTGCAAAAATAAATTTCACAATAATGATTTGGAAAGACAGCAGATCCTGAGAAAAAAATGGTGAAAGATGCTTCATTGGTATTTTTTTTTCTTCAATTTCCATTTCTGCAAATATTGATATTTAAAATTTTGTCTGCAGGAACATCCGGCTAAACTGGATCAAAATAATGGACTTTCGTGCGAAATATCAAGAGTCGCATTCCTCTCGGTTCTTTTTCCTCGAAGCCTCGATGTAGGATAGTCATTAGCCGATGGCCTTGCTCGAAATAGGATCGATTTGGAATAATCGTTCGGTCGTCAATTTTTTTTCAGACCTGCGTTATTGACCAAATATCGATGTATATATATTTATTTGATTTTTAAGGATGTATGGGACGGACAATCCAAGCAAAAAGTAAAATCGGAAAACCCGGACTCCGGCTTTTGCCAAAGAGTTGCCAATTTTTTGAGCCTTAGTTTGACTATAAATTAGCACTTGAGCATATTTTAACAATAATTTAAACATTTTCTTTTATTTTTTAAACAATTAAATAAAATTTTTTTAGTAAAACATTTTGAAATTACTATCTATACAAAATGAACACTACTATATGTATATATTTAAAAAAATTTTACAATAATTTCATATTTAAAAATTTGTATTCAGTGAAAATTTACGAATTATAAGAATACAGTAAAAAATTTCACAGTATTAACCAAATAGTGTAAATGGTAAAAAATAGATGTTTTCAGCAACAGGGTTGGGCAAAGCTCGATGCTTTCTTGAGAAATGCAAATTTTTCAATGGATGATGTTTATTGCACCATCGATGAAATAAGCATCACAAAAATATTCATTTCTCAGAACCATATCGAGCTTCGCCCATATCTGTTCAGTAATAAAATTTTGTTTACGTTTCTGGCAGTACACTCTATTAAGTGGCAATAAACGGGGACGAGAATGAACGCGAAAATTTTAGTATCAGGTATCTGAGCTTGGCATACCAAAACAATTTTATGACTCATAATCCGAATATCATTAAGCAAATAGCATCTTTTGTTAATCAGGTTCGAGGGGAAGCATATAATTATTTCAAGGAACTGATATTTAAATATAAAAATTTTTGAAACATTGCCAGAACACTTGCTACATCATGCTCAACATCATCGTTACCTGTATTATGAAACAAATTAGCATACAAAAATTTTTTTTTTAAAGAACAAGTCTAGGTAGTGCATCACCCTACATCAAGGTAAATCTCTGTATTCAGAGATAGAAAAACAAAAAAATAATTAACTAACTTGTTAACAAATGAAATTTTTTACGAACAAATTTGCATATAATGTGCATGAATTTTACAAACAAATCGAAGCTTACATTATTCCAAAATATTCTTTATATTATTTAGTTGCTCGATCTGTATCTCTTTTTAATTTCTGCCGAATAGTGTTAACAATAATAGTGTTACTTCATTAATTTCATGCATTTCATGGTGTTAATAATTTACACTGATTTAACTCAACATATTTAACCACATCTAATACTATGCCATTTTACACCAAAAGGTTGAAATTACGTAGACCAAGAATGGTGTTAAATTAACATCATTTTAACACCAGATTTTTAACAGTGAAGCAATATAAGCTAGTTCTCTTGGTACAGTCAAATTAAGAGTTTTTATCTGAATTTATTTCCTTACCATGTGATTTTTGAGCTTAAATTTATTAAGAAAATTTGTTGCAGATTGTTTCAAGAACAACATACTCAAAATTCAAAGTCATCCAACGTGCTTTGTACTTGCTATATACGTATGACAATTACGAAACAAAAAATCTTTCCAATTTTTTTTAAATCTAAGGAGAGCTCCTTTGAAGTGTAATAAAGAGCTATGCTAAATTTTAAGAAGTTCACCGTCTAGAATTGAAGATATTTAGGATTGAAAATCGCAATATTTAACACGGGTTCTTATGGGAGATTATCAAAAATTTAAATTTTTAACAATAAATATCTTGATTTCTACCTCTTAAAATTTGATACACATGTGCATGCCATATCAAAAAAGATTGGTGCAAATTTTCAATGAATTCCTAAGAAAACGATAAAATGATAGAACTACCTTAAATCTCAGCAACTTTGTAGTTTGATAACCATTCAGTAAAACGATTTCAAATTTGGCACAAAATTTTTTCATATACTTATTAATAACAAGATAGCAAAAATTTGTGAAATTCTCACATTTTTAAAATATCGCTCATACTTCCTTGAGAAAAGGCAAAGAATCTTTTTTTATTGAAAAAAAATGAGATAACAGAATTGAAAAAAAAATATTATTAGGACGTCCAACGGTTATCGCATCGCGCATGGATATTACGATACTTCAATTTGCTTCTGGATAGAGAGGAAAATTTCGCCTCGTAATTTTTCAATTATTTCCAAGCGTCGGGAGAGGATGGCGGTCTCGAAGACCCGACAGGTCACTCTAATTTCCCTCTCACTTGTTCAACCATTACTGGCGCATTACCCACGTCACATTCTCGAACGTGCTTACTTGGTACACTCAGGTGTGCATCGTATTCTCGAATAAATGGAATTTCACGCCAGCCTCGTCCGCGAGCGATTCCAAGTCTCGACAATTTCGTTCATGATTCTTGAACCGAATTCTGAGGCTCCTAACGATTCATTGATTCTACTCGTATCGAATCTCTTTCATCGGTCTTTCATTTTATTCAATCAATTTTATATTTTATTGATTCCGTTCAATTGTATGATTTTATTTTATTTTATTTGCGAGGAAACAAAAATAGCTGATGATGAAGTTATTTCGATGAAAAAACTTTTTTTAAGATTTTCATCTGATGGCCAAACTTTTGAAACTTTTTGCTGATATAGTTCATAATGTACTTTCAAGAAATTCCTTATCACGTATATATTGATGAGACAGAGATTAATTTTAACTACGTTTCATTGATGAACACGAGGCATTTGCCATAATATGATTTACGTATATTATTTATCAATATTAATATATTCAAAAAATTCGAGAAAAAATTATTTTTATTTTGAACTTGTAAAATGTTCATTTGATAAGAGGTACTTTTTACATTCTCGAAGTATAGTTTTTGGAATATTCTTTGTTGAAAATTATTTTTTGGTGTTTTTCGTGGTGATAATCATTTATTTGGTTAGTTTTTAATTGAACCATTCAAATATCTTAAAATTCATGAACTTCAATGATTGATTTATGGATTGAGATATACAACATTTTAAAACATTAATTTCTTTTTTTATTCTATAATTATCCTTAGAATGTTTACTTATATAATTGTGGTATATTATTAGTATTTAATAAAATGCATGTTCATATTTGTGAATCTTACCACGTGAATGTCCAATTGTATACGATTGATTCATGGTTAAAGTTCACCTCTGTCTCATGACATAAAACGTTCCACGACAAAGAGTTTTTTTTTACTTGCTGAACTTAATAATTGAGACATCATTTTAATAATTATTTTACGCAGACATTATTTAATTTTACTCAGAGGCATCTATATAAAATTATTTTAATTTGAATAATTGAAATAAAAGTCTTATGTACATTTACTTATTATATTTCATTTTAAGTATAACTTTATAGTTAAGTTTATCTACTTTACTTTAAGACATTTTATATTTTATTACTTTACTTTAATGCTTCAATTAAACTTATTTAATTAATTGAAAACTGATAATAAAAAATTAATTTAATACTTAAAATGAAATAAAAATAAAATAAAATAACCTTTTGTATTTAGTTACTAATATCTTTGTTGTTTCATATTTAATTATAACAATAAAAAAATATATAGTAAAGTCCTGAAAAATTTTCTTTCGCGCCGTTTATATTTATTTTTTAGTCGTACTTAGTTTTATATTTAGCAATAAAAGAAAAATAAGATACGTAAGGTTAATCCGAATGAAACTTTTTCATGTACGATAAGTTTGAACATGGTCGTGCTGCCAAACCCGTTAATTAACCGAATTATCAGATTCTAATCCGGTCGACTGTCGAGACTTTTGCGAATACGTCAGTCGGCAAGCGTGCCACTCGCGACCGAGCGAATAATTCACTCGAAACATGCACTAGCCCACATGCGATCCCAAGAGAATCCCCCGGACTGATATGTACAAACGTATAAATTTTATCAAAATAATTGTTCTTTTTTATTTTATTTTATTTTTTTTAAACATAGAACTCACCCCAGGACTCTGCCAGCTTCGGGACTCCTGTAGAAGTCACATCGGTGGAGCGGCCTCCTGGGATCGTTGGGAGATCTCTGTCCAGCGGCCTGGCAGAGACCACGATACAGCTGGAACTGTAGAACGCCCGCGACGAAATTTCTAGAAAACCGAACCAAAAAAAAACAACGATAGTAATTGAAAAATAATGATAAAATAATAATAATAATAAAATTGAAAAAAAATATAGAAAAATAAAAAAAAATGGTGGAGCGGTGAAGCGAAAAAAAGAGAAAATTTCACAATATCGAAAAATTGATTGTTCGAAGCGTGTCATAATTGTTGCCTTGCCCATCAATGCGATATGTACGAGTCATTATTATATATACGTATGGGAATTCATTCAAGGAATATTTCTTCATTTTCTTTCGCCTTTTTTTGCTCCTACCTTTCTTCGGAGCGATATATTCGTGAGCGTTGCGTCAATGTCTTTAATTTAACGCGAGATTGAGCAATCCATTTGTCACGGAATCACCCATACGTCTGCTTACATACCCGCGATGTTTCTAATCACGACTTCTCCGTAGGCCATGCACAGAATCGTGGGAATATCGGGGATAACGCTCGGTAAGTCGAAGAGCGCGATTCTCGCGAATTCCTCGCCCGGATCATCAAATTTTAATTTTAACCCTCCGAGGGTCGTATGGGTCTTTTTCGATCTATGCAATATTTGCCCCTTGAATATCTCCGCGGTCCTTGAAGGGCGGGCTTTCTCACCTCACCCTAAAAAAACTTAGTAGTGAGGGGTACTCGGTGCCCAAATCGCATTTAAAATAGAATTATAAAATAATTATGAAAATCAGTCAATTTTTCTTGAAAATTCGAGAAATTGCTCTAGTTTCTACAAAAGCAAACTTTGATTAAAAACATTATCTTTTTCTTTATTTGCAACGTAGGAGAAACTAAAATTTTACACGTAGAAACCAGACTCAAAAGTGCAGACAGCAGGGCAAAGAAATTTCGGGTGGGTCGAAAAGGACCCACATGATCCACGGTGCCAGTATTTCGTCAATGTAAGTGGATTTAAGTGTGACGAAAACCGGGTCAATTTTTGCTTGGAATATTCTGTACGGTTTAACAATTTTAAAAATTAATATTTAATTTTATAACGGAAAACACGTTATTTTACGGTAGTTTTATACCCGAAAAATACCTTACTTTCGGATGGCAGAATATAAATATACTTTTTGAAATGTGGAAACTCAAGACATTTTTTTCCTAAAAGAATATAGTTACAGCTATGAAGTCGTGCAAGATTTTTTGTTTTATGTTAAAAATAGTGGTTTTTTTTGCAAAACAACTTTTTTCGAAAATCTTGTTGATTAAAACGTTTTATTTACAAATAAAAAAAAAGCAATGACTATAAGAACTATATAAAACCTTAAAGTAGAATCAATAAAAGATGGGAAGAAGGAGAATTTTTTTTTCTCCAAATACGTGAGATATAAGTGGCAAGACGAAAAGGATCCATATGACCTGGGGTGCTATAAAAAATCACATAACCCATGGAGGGTTAATCGTATCACGCGATTAACAAGGAGTTTCGTTAATTACCACGAGTCAAGATTATTCGTGAATCATCGACTTATATGCAGAGGTGCAAATCGACACGTTCAAGATTGATGGACATCGGAGTGCAACCATCGAGGAGAGATAAATAATAACGAAACGAGATGAGCAGACCTTGACCCACATTTTACAGTGTTCTATAAAAATGAAATATTGTGTGGCAAGAAATTTATTATGATTTTACTTTTTAATGCATTCGTATTGTTCTTTGAATATTTTTTATTCGACTCTTTTTATATGGACATAAAAATATAAACGTGTTTTTGTCTCCGATGCACTTCTGCACCATTCATCTTACTGCGATAAAACTTTGGTCATTTGTTGTGTACACATCCGAGAAGGTTTCTGAAGTGGTAAAGTTATTTTACTGTAGATGGTACGAGAGACTTTGCAACGATATCAGGTTTTTAGTGAAAAAGATAGTCAACGATATCATCTTACTGCGATAAAATTTTGGTAGTTTGTTGTGTACACTTTTGAGAAGGTTTCTGAATTGGTAAAGTCGTGTTACTATAAATGGCATGTGAGACTTTGCAACAATATCAGGTTTTTAGTGAAAAAGATAATCAACAATATCATCGAAGCTACAATTTTGAAGGAAAATCTAATAGGAGAAAATTTATTGTTGCCAGGCATCCTAATATTAATTTGGATGAATAATGAAATATTGTACAGCAAGCAATTTATCATGATGTTATTCTTTTTAATACATTCGTATTGTCCTTTGAATATCCCTTATTTATCTGCTTTTATATACTATAAATAAAAATATGAATGTGTCCTTGTCTCCAATATGTTCTTCTGCACTATATGCGATAAAATTTTGATAATTTGTTGCATACACCTCTGAGAAGTTTTCTGAATTGGTAATTTCAGTCGTAATTTTTCGATATGATAAATTTCCAGAACAATTTTGGCATTAACTTTTTAAATATTTCGATCAACGAATAATAGTCTTTAAAATTCTTAAATTCATCACAAAGGTACGCTATATATTTAAAAATATAAATAAATAAAAGTTTTCTGTATAAAAATCAATTTATTTTAATGAACCTGATTCAATTAAATTATCAGTGAAAATACTGAAAATACTGAACATTAAATACTGAACACACTAATGTAAAAATAATTTTTCTCACAATAATAAAATTAAAACGTGAAAAAATGCTGACATACAATTATTAATTAACGTTAATATTCATAATCAATGCGAGGGCGGGAGGCGCCCGAGCGATTATAACCTCGTTTGACATATTTTTCAATTGTCGTAGCGACATTGATTTTTAATTAAATATGCATAGTTCTCGATTTTCCAGGAATCAGCGGAGCGAAACCACCCAAGCGACCCGTCGCTCCAGCTGTATTTCGTGAAGGCGCTGTGCAATCTGACAATTTCTTAGCAAAAATGTGATCTTGAAGTTTCACATAGTTTCGTTATAATACAAATACATTTTTTTAAATTTTTTGAGCGACCGCAAGTAAAATATCTTAATTAATTGGTAAATAATTGGTAATTAATTAATATTTTAAAGAAATATATTTTTTAAAGAGATATATTTTGTCAAGTCCAATAGATATCGTTCAAATATGGCATATTTTATCAAGGAATAATTATTAAATTGAATGAAATGATATAAAATGCGATCCGACAATTTCTTAGCAAATACGTGATCTTGAAGTTTCACGCTTAATTTTGTTATAATATACAAATATTATTTTTTATTTTTTAGCGACCCTAAGTAACATATATTAATTAATTGATGAATAACTGGTAATTAATTCATATTTTCAAGAAATCTAATCTGTAAATTCTTCAAACAATTTGAGTGTTTTGTTAATTAAGAGATATTTTGTCAAGTCCAACAGATATCGTTCAAATACGGCATATTTTATCAAGAAATAATTATTAAATTGAATGAAATCCACATTATACTTAAAAGGAACTAAATATCGAGTTGAAAGACATAACTTGAATTATTTCTGTGAATTTTATTCGATTCAAATTTACATTTATTTAATCGCATCATGAATTATTTCATTAACAAATTTCACTGAATTCATTCAACAGGCATATTCTTCGATGCCACTAATTTTACTGAATCAAATATATTTGTTTCATACTAATCTATACGATATCTGCTGAAGAAAATAATTAATTATTTTGACAATCGTGGCATTGAATCAACTAATTACGGGTCAACTAAATATATTTAGTTGATTCAAACAAACTTTTTCTCAATCTTGTGATGGACTCGATCTCACTCTGATGTATATCCACTTCTGAGAGACACGACTCGAAGGCGCTTATTTTTGCAAGGCTTGTCGCGGAGATTCTCCAATGACGAATCGTTCCGATCGAGCCACGCGCGCTCATCGAGCGACCGCGAATCCATTAAGTCTCATTTACAATTCGGCAATAAAGTGAAAGCAATTACGCCGGTCGCAGTGTGTCACAGGCGTATATCGCAATTTATCTCAATCGAGATTATACCGCGCACTCACTCGATCCTTATGCAAAGAGCTTTCGTCTAAAAATTCTGATCTCTTCACATGAGAAGTGGCGCATTTTCGCGCCCCGACATTGAGCAACTCTTGAAATGACACTTTTATAAATCGCTGTCAATCAATCGTCGTATACGCAATTGCGAAAATTTTTTCATAATTATTTTTTTTATGTAAAATTTTAAAAAAAATATAAAATCTCTGAATCCATAGACAACTCGAAATTTGAGCTGATTTCTTAATATCGACATTTTTTGTTCCTTGACTAAAATTTCTGCAGATTCATATATTTTTGTGGAAGCGGACTATACATGAATTTTAATCTAGTTTCGCAAAAAAGGGATTTAACGTTTTAATTTTGCTGACGACACTTTGATGAACTATTTGTCATTTTTTTGAATTAAGGGTGAATTGGAGGGCTTTGAAAAGCAATAAGGAATGTCTATGAAATATGTATTTAGTGATAAAGATTTCACGATGGCGAAAAAAAATAAAGATAATTTAATTTTTTGAAAAAATTTATGAACAATAGAGGAAAAATAAACTTTAAATTAAAGTGACTCTTAAAGTGTAACTTTTTAAATTATTTTCCCGTTGAGTTCAATACAAATGAATAAGTTTAACTAAAACGTGTATGCTTTAAAAAATAAAATAATGTTTATTAGTAGTAATTATATAGAATATTAAAAAAGTTTTATATCGAATTATGGTATAGCAGAAGAAAAGATAAGATCAATGATTTCATAACCCAACAAGAAAATAACCTGCCAAAGGAAATTAACGTTTTATAATAAGTAGTATAAGATCTATTGAAAAACTGAGTTCACTTTCAATGCCCCTCTGATTGTCGTGAGAATCATGACATCTGGAAACTTTTCAAATATTTTGTATGAAAACAGTCTTATTGGTAAGTGGAAGTTCACTGCTTATATAATGATCTGAATATGTTTCTAATATATTGTTACGTCAATCTCAAAATATAGAGATGTAAAGAAAATAACTTTTTCATTCAAAGTTCATTACTTGAAAATTGATTACTTATGACTGAGATTTGGTACGAGTAATCTGGAGATACCTTGCATCAATTTATCTAACATACATTCCTTATGTCGAGGCATATACAAATTTCTTTTTTTTACGATCGTGATAATTCTGATTCAATTCTTACGAGATTCTCAAAAAATTACAGAACTACGAATATACAAATATAAATTTAAGAAAATTATGAAAAATTAAAAATATTAGAGTACCACCTACAGAAGTTATATTAAAAAAGTCTGCATGATATATAGACCAGTTTTTGATAAAAAAATCATTTTAGTGGAAATTTATCATTTTTTCCATTTTGGAAAGAATGTAACACTCTCGAAGTTCAGTACAAGTGAAGAAAATTCCATAAAAATATCATAAATATGTTTCTTCAATACTATTACTATTTTCTACTATTACTATTAATACTATTACTATTAATATTTTCAAAAATTCGTAATGTACCTTTTTTATGGGCACTACTTTTGTCGTGAAGGGGAGCCATCCCTTTTTTATACGATAATTACTAATCAAATGACATACTAATTGGCTTATTTTTAAATGAAGCATAAATATATAACTTTTAAGACCGAATAAATCGTTTCTACCAAATATACTAATTTTGAAAATATAAAATATTGACGTAATACATATAGTTAAAAAGTGATTTTCATTTTTAGGGTATAATTTGACTTGAATTCACTCACGTATGAGTGTCATATCATTAAATAATTCAATGAAAAGTTCGATGACCGTATATTTTTATGGTAAATAGTTAAACCTTGCACGCTAATGAACACGTGAGATATTTTAGATTGTTTTAATATTCACTCTAAATATACAATTTTTTTCGATCAAAGAGTGGATGCTAACAGTTTCTCCTAAGACTCTATGTCGAACATACTTTGTCGGATTAATTTTCGCTTATACTTTATCGATAATGCCACTCGAAATTTAGCTATCGAAAAGCTGGATTAATACTCTATATCGTAAAAGAAAAATTCAATGAGAAAAATTCATTTTCGTACTTTATTCGTTAATGGAATCAATAGCGCCGAGCGAAAAAGTGAATTATGGGAAGATGATGGCTTTATGTGTAACGTGAAAAAAAAAGTAGATTGGGAACGTAAGTAGGTAAGTTTCTCCGGGTATTTCTCTTACGGAGTCGGCAAGAATAACTCGGCGCGTCCTTTACGTAATAAGCGGACCGCTCGATACTCGCGAGGAACGCTGGGAGGCGCGCGCGCAACTTTTGCCTCGAGAATTACGTCTCGATCTTACGCGGTCGCTCGACTTATATCGTCCCCTGACCGGCAGAAGGGCGCAGTCCAAAATTCCCGATGAAGAATTCCGCTTTTACTTTTTATCAGTCGATAAAAAAAAACACAACTTTTACCGTGAAAATAAATTCGCGCTGAGGAAGGAAGATTTTATTCGACGTGTTAGACCAGAATTTATTCCTCTCGACCTGCCAAAGCGATTTGCATACTCCAACGTCGATTTATCGAGTGATCGATTTTTCACGAAGTTTATTGTTTCAAGTTTATCTTACTTTCGTCTTGTTTTTTTCTAATTTTTAAAATATTTTTCTACCTTAGTCTTTTCTTTTTATCTTTGTTGATGGATATGTATTAGAAAAAAAATGTTAATAAAAAATACATAGTTTCAGGATGATATACAGCTTAGGTGTATAAATCTGTTTTTTAAAAGAAGTAATAGCAAAAAATATGTATCAATAATTTTGCATTCATTTGGTAAGTTAATAAATAACTTACCTAAAAATTTGTCATTTTACTAGTTTTGTTATAGGGTGTGAAAATTAATTGAAACCACCATTTTTCAGTAAAAAAATGAATTTGCTTAAATTTAATGATATGATTTTTGAATGAATCTAGTTATCGAAAAATTACAACTCAATTATAAATTACAAAATTATTTTTTACTGAAAAAGATGCTTTTAAAGTAAAACTATGGTTATCACATTTAATTTAATAATTACAGCCAGAATACGAAACTCATTTAAGTTTTTCTTTATAGCGCTTGCATTAAATTTTTTACAAAAATATATACAGGGCATTTATGTGCATTTATTCGCTATTAAGCTACAACATTAAAAAAAAACTAAAAGTATCTAATACTATTTAAAGAAAAAAAGAAAGAAAATGTTATTTAAAAATTTATGAATTTTAGAGCTAAAAATAACATAATCTTTTTTCACCATCCTGAAAATATTAAACATGTATCCACGAAAAATAATGATCATTTTTTCGAATCCAGTCTATGATTTTTTTATAAAGGGTTAAAATTTAGATAAATATCTTTTATATACGGGATGTATTAAGGATATTTTCCAAGTCAAGTTGAATACTTTTTACAAATATTTTCTGAACATGCTTTTTACTGTAATTAAATAATACTAAAATAAAGGGTCAAATTTTAGGGATTAAGAATTATTGTGGTGATCCAAAAAATAATATTTACTAACGTTAAAACTTTTAGTATAGAGTTATTGTTTTTATTAAGGTTAGGAAACCTGTCAATGCTTGGCGTATTGCTATATAGATCTCTTGGTAACATTTTATCGTAATTTATCGTTAATAATTAATACAAAAAGCCCAAAACCTCAAGTTTTTCTTTTTTCTACAGTTTTTAAAAGCGTTTAACGAATATTAGAAATAGTTTTTACAAACAGTCACTCATCTGCAAAACAATCGCTTTTTTTAAAACAAAGATACAGAATTGTGTTCTCGCGTCTGCTCAATGTAAAAAATCGAATCTTCAATTACGAATATTTTCATAAAACGATCAGCAAAAAGACAGATTTTTTGTGCGAATCTTGCAGCTGGGAACTATTCCAATCGTTTTATCCCAAAATGATACATTCTTCTTTTAACCAACATTTTTGATGGACATCCTTAAACGTCCATCCACGAAAAATAATGATAATTTTTTGAATTCCAGACTAGTTCATGAATATTTTTGAATATCTCGAAATGAGCTCGTATGTGGTCCAACGTATAGCGAGGAAGAATGCATATGGCTCGAGAATGCACGCGGTTGTGTTCGAAAAGGAACAGGGCACGAAGTCAGAGAATCGTGACGAGTAGCCGCATGTCCCAAGGGGGAGTGGTGGACGATAGGTGGTTGGTTCTCGTGTGTGTGTGTGTGTGGACGGTCGTTGTTGCGCGGCGTTGGTCACATGGAGGAGCGATCGGTGGTACGAACAAAGAACGCGGCGGGGGTACTCGGCGTCTGGGCCCAACCGAGAAGGCGAAAGTGTGCCGTGTATATAAGGCCCGGAACGACCGGCAATCAGCATCCAGTTCACTCCTGGACGTACCCGGAACATCGCGAAAGCAAAAAATGAGGAGCCTGGTACGTTCTGCGAATATATAACACACGAGCTTACCAGACGATTACGCAAAAAAATATATTTCCGTACCGCCTCGTCGCGAGATATTTCCCCGAGCTCTGCCGAGGCTCTCGAGCTTTCCAGTAGAACGCGAAAAAATTGAAAAAAAAAACGAAAGTAATTCCGATACGCGAAATTTTTTACGAGTGCTTGCGAAATTTTGTTTCGATGATTGCCGAATTTTTCTCCCTGGACTTTTGTTCAAATATTTCGCGAAAGTGGATCGTTTTTTCCGCGTGTTTTTTTTTTTATTTTTTTTGGATTTTGTATTTTGAATTTTTTCGTCGCATTTTCGTATAGGATTAGTTGTCGTTTGTTGCAAATCTCCGAGGATTCTGAATCATTTGGTGTGTTTCAGTTGTACTTGGGGCTGGTGGCCCTGCTGGTCCAAGCGGCGTTCGCGAGCGAGAAGAAGGCTGCGGAGGAGACGAAGGCGGAAGATTCGAAGAAGCAGGAGAAGCGTGGAATTCTTGGGCTGGGTTACGGTTACGGATACGACGTCGGTGGCTACGACATCGGCGGGGGTGCCGAACACGGTGTGCACGGGGGCTACGAGCTTGGTGGCCACGGGGGTTACGGCTACGGCGGGGGTTACGAGGGCGAGCACCACGTGAAAACCGTGACAGTTGTAAAGAACGTAGCCGTGCCGTACCCGGTGGAGAAGCACGTGCCGTATCCGGTTGAGAAGCACGTGCCGTATCCGGTAAAGGTGCCCGTACCGCAGCCGTACCCCGTAGAGAAACACGTACCTTACCCGGTAAAGGTCTACGTAAAAGTGCCCGTACACGTGCCGCAGCCGTACCCGGTCGAGAAGAAGGTGCCGTACCCGGTCCACGTACCGGTAGACAGGCCGTACCCCGTCAAGGTCCTCGTTCCGCAGCCGTACCCGGTCGAGAAGCACATCCCGTACCCGGTAAAAGTTCCAGTCCCACAGCCGTACCCGGTCGAGAAGCACGTCCCGTACCCCGTTAAAGTGCCCGTACACGTCCCCCAGCCGTATCCCGTCGAGAAGCTCGTGCCGTATCCCGTCAAGGTCAAAGTAGACAGGCCGTACCCGGTCCACGTGCCGCAGCCGTACCCGGTGACCGTCGAGAAGCACGTACCGTACCCGGTCGACAGGCCCGTGCCGTACGCCGTAAAAGTGCCCGTAGACAGGCCGTATCCCGTCCACGTTGAAAAACCCGTCCCGGTACCCGTCAAAGTTCCCGTTCCCCAGCCGTACCCGGTTGAAAAACACATCCCCGTTCCCGTAGAGAGACCCGTACCTTACCCCGTAAAGGTACCCGTAGACAGGCCGTACCCCGTACACATTGAAAAACACGTGCCGTATCCCGTAGAAAAGCCCGTGCCGTACCCCGTAAAGGTGCCAGTTCCGGTCCACTACGAGCACCACCCCCACGACCACTACGGCGCCCCTTCCTACGAGCACTACGAGGCCGAACATCATCACTAGAGGACGAATTCGCCGTAGACGGTGCTCGCCAATCGGCGCGATATTCGGTAAGCCGAAACGACGGATCTCATCGGACGTTTAGCAACATCAACGTCGGGGACGCGAGAGCACCGCCAGGATGAATTGACGTATTAATAAATATTTCTCGACGACGGGTAAATAACGAACTTTCGAACTAAACGAACGCGCAATCACTTCGAAGACCTGCGAATTACTTTTATATACGTACTTTTATAATTGTATATGCATTTCTTTAACTTAATAATTGTACGAGCATGCGGATGGGCGACAGCAGGGGATTCATTCCGGACGATGACGCCTGGCTTTGGGACGCGATTGAAAGGAGCAACGTCGCAGCGAGCAATCGCGATTTTTCTTCTCTCACACCCGATCGGCAACCTCATAATTATATGAAAATATAAGTATGCAGGCTCCAATTACTTTCGCTGGTGAAAAATTGCGTAATCGGATTTCATATCGGACATCGGACGCCGCCATGCGCATCGTCCCAGGTCTTATCACCATCGTTTCGGTTTCCCTTTCGAGTTTCTTTTATCTACGCGTACCTTGTTTTTTTATTTTATTAATAACGCGTACATTGGCTCACGAGATATCGAGCCTCCTCTCGCTCGACAAGCACTAAAGCGCGAAAGCCAAGTCCGTCCCCCGGGACCCTCAGCTCGAATGTTAAGATATTTTTTATACGAGATTATAATAGGCACGCAGTGGTAGACGCTCTTTTGTACCGTTAGCCGCAAAGCAAATGTGTATTTTTGTATAATATACAATAACAAGACAAATGTTTGAAACATCAACGCACTGTATTTTTTTTTCAATTTTGAAACCTTTCCCTTATATTTAAAAAAAATTTTCACGCTCTTGCACGATTCGTGAACATGTCGTTTTAAAATTTTCTAGTCTTGATTGATGAAAAATCTTGATACTTTATTTCGAGAGTAATTTAAATATTGATGAGTTTTAGAAAAATTTAGTGTATTTCTAAATTTTTTTTAAATTTTGTAAATATTATATTATTATAAAGAGACGACTATACAGATTGTCATAGAATCAAATACATCAAATACCATTTTTTTAGTGTATCAAAAATGCAATTAAATTTATACATATTATTAATATAAACTTGAAGCATATTTATTTCCACTATAAAAATTTATCAAATTTTCGAGTAATTAGAATAGTTGTCAATTTATAGTAAAATATATTATATAATTTTCCTGAGTGTGGACTAGTTCGTTTAGATAATGAATAATCGAGTATATCATTTTTTTATTCTTTGGTTAATACCTTTATTCTTCAGATCCTGCAATGTGTTCTATTTTCAAAAATGCGTTCTATCGTTCGACGTTTCGAGAGAAATTTCGGAATCGCGAAATTTCACGGCAAGTAGGTCGCCTTGATTCTAAAATCGAAAAGAGAGAGAGAGAGAGAGAGAGAGAAGAGGAACGTCGATTGAATACAAACGAGACCTTTTGAATATTCGAAACCCTTTTCAATGAGACAACATTATCGTTAAATCACGAGTGAAATTTGCAGCGAAGTGTCTCTCGTGTATATAAAATCGCGAGTTCCTCGTCTCCTCGTTTTCGCACGCGAGCCCGAGTAGCGGTAAATTATGCAACCGGCAATCAAGAGGGAGGGGACGATCGGGAGGATAAGGCTGAAAGTAAGAGTTTGTCGTAGTCGCTTCTCCTTCTCCTCCTCCATCGTTCGACTCCCGCAGAGCCGGTCTCTCCTCGAATCGAGAGCTCGCAAGTATAACGCAACAACGAAAGGGAACGGACGTGCGAGTTCCGCTATTTTCAGAACTTTTTCACTCTTACCTTTTATTGTACATTCTCATTCTTCAATAGCTCAAGGAAAACTCTTCATCTTCTTTTTTTCTCTCTCTCTCTCTCTTTCTCTTCAATATTAATAAATCGCTCGTGATGCAATTCACACAAATTTTAATTCCGAGAGTTCATTTAATATGTTTTTAAACGTACTCGGGCGACATTTTTCTAAATTAATTAATTAAAGTGAGGAATGTAGTAACTATTGGATGTAATTCATTATTTAATAATTATTGGAGAAGTCTTTATAGATGGAGAGAATTGTCTACGAAAAATTATTGTATTTTTACTACTATGGTAAGAGTTTAGAAATTCAGACATTTTTTCATATATTTTTTCATATATATTTTTAAAAACAAAAAAATGATTGGAATTACTATGTTGCTTATACTGAAAGAAAGGTTTATCATGTTAAATAAACTTTTTCAGTTAATGGTTATTTGGTTTATATAACGTATCATTGATTATCTATTTCAGTGAAGGGTTCAATATTTTTTAAATAAATTTTAATTACATGGATAAATGTTTGTGCTATCGCATAAATCTTTGAGATAAGTATTAAAAAAAATTATATAATTATACTTAGAAAAAAATTTTGCCTATTTTTTATTTCAACAAATTAAATTAAACCATACTCGATGAAATGAAATATTATTATTCTTGACTTTAATTTGTTTAGTGAAATCAATCGTAGCATTTGTTGTTTGTGAACGTAGATTTAGTTAATTTCAACTCTATTTTTGATTCGTCAAACAAAACTTTTATTTTTAGTGTACGAATAACGTATAAAATATTTGTTCCCACAATTCTTTTTAAATAAACAATACTTAAATTATAGTTCATTTATGTCAATTAAAGTAGAGTTTTCAATATGATACGTAGTTAAAACTGAAAATTTAGAACTAAAACTTTAGAAATTCAGAATTCTAGAACTCGAAACAAATTTTTAAAAATTATTATTAAGAAAAAAAAACCGGGTCCTTTCTGAACCATTCATTTTTTGCACAAGATTTTCAAAATTGTATCGCAATTTATTTTTAGAATGCATATATAAAAAAATTTAATGATTAAACAATTAATAATTTAAGTTATGAAAAAAAGACTTTATTCAACTTTTATTGATAAGAAGGTAGAAATATAAGTTTACAGTATTGAAAAAAAATCTCTCTTCTGAGGGATTGTATCTCAAGTCGATCCTTAGAACGATTTCTCCATCTAGATCCTTGAAATCAGTGAAAAATCTCAGGGTCAGCCACAACATTTCTTGTGGCGTGAAAACCCAGCGATCGACCACGCAACGTTTCTATGTCGAGCTAAGAAACGAAATACTCGAACCAATTACTGGTTATTGTCCTTGTCAGTGAGCTCAATCGAAAGAAGTCGATCGTAATTTACAAACGAAGGTGAGCAAATGTGTCAAGAACTAGCCAATCCGACAAGTTACTCTCAAGAACCATTTCAATCCACTTATTATTGTTGCGAAAATGGTAATATTTAAGATTATTCAATATTGTGAAAAATTCATTATTAAATCTTTATTCTCAGAAAAGCTGTATTATACTTTTATTTTCGTATTATTGAGTTTATGTTTTAAATTGTAGTCGTTTTTTTTTTCTTCTTTCTTATTGTTAGAATGACAGCTGGAAAGGAAATCGCATTTCTCCATTTTCGTGTCAACCTTGTTTCACATGCTTTCGTGAATAATATTGTGTCAATTTCACCAAGGAGAAAAATATAAGAAAATGAACACAGTTCGCACGCAATACTTTCGAAGCTTCTCTCAGTATGCAGAAAATTTGTCTTCTTTTTCATAGTACTCTTTCAATATTACAAAAAAAAATCCGTGTGTGAACAAAATCAAAAAAATAAAATAAAATAAATTGCGTATAAAATTTCAAGTATAAATTTGCTATTGATGAAAATCGTGCAATATTTGAAAAATTAATAACTCTCGCAAATGTATTGGATAAAAAAAATGTTCTATAAATTGAATGTACTGGAACGATGACGTAAGAAATGAAATGTCGAGTTGTTGCTTTCGAAAATGGAGTTGACATTCGAAAATTGCTCGGAAGCTGTCAGAGCGTGGCGTGCATGCATTTATTCAAGAACGACGCAGAAGCAAGGCGTGGAAGTCGCTTTTGTGCAGTCATATTTCTTCTCGAATTTGCAGGGGTTTTAATGCTTCGAGGGTAGACAGCGCGACTGTGTACGAATGGAAAATAATACTCCCACGAAATCCGTAAGCTTACAAAGACATGCAATTGCTCTTCCAACTTGATCGATTTCTCTCAATCGCGTGCAGATTCGCTTTTTCTGTTAAAGCCGCTCTACACTGAGAGGAATTGCGATGATATTTTCAACTGTGACAACCGTACATTTAGAAATCAGCTTTATTGAATTAGGTACACTTGGTTGAGCTGCATCTGATTTATTTAATTCTTAGCATACTCAAATAAGAAATTATTTATTTATTTTAATGATTGTTTACTGAATTACATATTTGATTAAACAAATATTTAAATAAATAATTGTTTATTTAATTTAACAATTTTTTACTGGATTACTTATTTGAGTAAATAATTATTGAAATAAATACTGTAATATTATTTCTCTAATAAATAATTGTAAAATAAATAAACATTGAAATAAATTTTTTTTGACGAGTGAATGAGTTATATTTTCCAAGCTCTAAATATTCATTGAATACATTTTCATTTCTGTGAAACCAGGTTAATGAAACACTATGATATTCAAATAAATTAGATTGAATATTTAATTTAGTAAGCAAATATTTTGTTAACATACTCATTTATGTTTATTCATTTTGAGTATTCTACGTAATTTTTTTGACAATTATTCAACAAATGAACATTAACTATTTATTAAAAGATAAAATCTTCAGCTAAAATCTATGTAATGCTAAAATTTTATCAACGTTTGTTGCGACAGTAAGGGATCAGTATCCTTTAAAAATAAAAATAAAAACTTATTGTATTTACAAACTGAACATTTTTCATGTCGAACCGAATTATGTTTCTAATGTTTTCCTTCACACTTGGATTTATACGAAAATAACCGATTTTTCACCTAGGCTTTTCCATTAATTACTCGAAGTGTTTTTAAATCTCCATCGTTTCGGAGAGTAATTGTTTCAATATTTATTTATTTTACAATTATTTATTAGAGAATATTAAATAATATTACAGTATTTATTTCAATAATTATTTACTCAAATAAGTAATCCAGTAAAAAATTGTTAAATTAAATAAACAATTATTTATTTATATTATTTATTTAAATAATTGTTTTTTTAAGAATTAAATAAATCAGATGCAACGTTTGTCGCAACGTCTGTTGCGACAGTAAGGGATCAGTATCCTTTAAAAATAAAAATAAAAACTTATTGTATTTACAAACTGAAGATTTTTCATGTCGAACCGAATTATGTTTCTAACGTTTTCCTTCACACTTGGATTTATACGAAAATAACCGATTTTTCACCTAGGCTTTTCCATTAATTACTCGAAGTGTTTTTAAATCTCATCTACACGCATATACAGAAAGGAGCAGTATTCGGGTTGAATGCTTCGTACTTTTGAACGCTATAGCATCGTCGAGCGTTAATTTAAAATCACAGAGATCGAGTCTGTGTGTATTGAGAGTGGCTTTACCGGTACTAAGCAGTAAATGCTTGGCGTGACAAGTCTTATCTCGAGCAGTTATTCGCGTGGCTCGTAACGCGCTCTGGAGAGCGATCGCGTGCCCGGTGTGAAAATTTTTCTGTGCTCTCGCGTATATCTGCGCTTGAAAACTCCATCTCGAATCCAAGTTTGTTCGTGAAACAGATACAACATTATTTCTCCTTGTTCGACGCCGGGCAGAATTTTTTCGTTCTCGAATTTTTACCATCCACTGAGAAAAAAAGTTTGTTTGAATCAACTAAATATATTTAGTTGACCCGTAATTAGTTGATTCAATGGTACGATTGCCAAAATAATTCATTATTTTCTTCAGTAGATATCCTATAACATTGGTACGAAATAAATATTTGGTTCAGTTAAGTTATTGGTATTGAAAAAAATGCCTGTTGAATCAATTCAGTGAGATTTTTGAATGAAATAATTCATGATGGGATTAACTTGATGTA
Organism: Cremastinae sp. A BG-2022a; assembly: GCA_030522545.1. Classification (NCBI taxonomy): domain Eukaryota; kingdom Metazoa; phylum Arthropoda; class Insecta; order Hymenoptera; family Ichneumonidae; species Cremastinae sp. A BG-2022a. The sequence continues at coordinate 37,733 of JAPYYW010000281.1, read as the reverse complement.
TATTTGAATCGAATAATTCAAACAAATAATTGAAATTATGTCGTTCAACTGAATATTTAGTTCCTTCAAAGTATACTGCGGATTTCATTCAATTTAATAATTATTTATTGATAAAATATTGACAAAATACATCTCTTTAACAAAACATTCAAATTGTTTGAAGAATTTAAAAATTGGATTTCTTGAGAAAATGAATTAATTACTAATTATTTACCAATTAATTAATATATTTTACTTGCAGTCGCTAAAAAAATAAAAAATAATATTTGTATTATAACGAAATTAAGCGTGAAACTGTAAGATCACATTTTTGCTAAGAAATTGTCAGATCGCACATTATGGGGTAATCGGTAGAGTGCTCGCTTTAGAAAATGTAAGTAGGCAGGTTCAAATCCCTATACAACCGAAAAATTTTTTCCGGCACCATATATAAGATACCGGAAGCACTCAGGAAGGATGCTGTGCTATAAAAAATGGCGAAAATCCGTAGCATATAGCTGAGTAATAAATTATTTTGTGTATTTCGCTAAAAAAATGTTTCTTTGCGGCAACTAAATGTGATTTTTTTTAAATCAACTAAACTTGCGTTTCGCCATCCGTGTCCATCTCTTTACTTCGAGTCAAATGACATTTAGTTGATTCAAACAAACTTTTTTCTCAGTATCCGAATACACAATTTTATTGTCTCCTCTGGCGATCGTGGTAAATCGGTTAATTGGCCGATGTTGCCCGTTCGCGAGGTTTTTCTTCATTTTTCCAGAGAATATTTATGCGGCGTGACTCATCTCGGGCCTTTATCACTGAAAATAAATTATTCGGAATTTTCTGGTACTTTTTCAGACTTCGCATGTCGATCGTGCGTATGGCGTTTCCTAAGCTGACTAATTTTATTCAAACACTCGCGCTTGCTGAGCTAATGACTGTAACGAAATGCTCACTTTGTTTTTTTCTTTCCTGAGAGTAATTGTTTTAACTACATCCTTTTGGAAAGTTGCCTCGTTCCCGGATTCGTCGATGTTGGATCGTACATAATTGGCAGATCGAGGATCGAGCCGCGAATAATCGAGTCACCGCACTACGCGCATACGTGGACACTCCGCGCGCCTTTTTTCTCGTTTCCAGCGGCATGGAAACTCGAATCCAATTACGCTCGTATGCACAAGGCGCGGTTTACATTTTTATTGAAGGATTTATCATGACCGAGACTTCTGCACAGCATTGACACAGTTTACCTTTTTTTTTTAAAAATATTGCAAACTCTCCCATGCAAATACACTTTTACTTCATTGACAAAGAGCGAACAAAAAATAAGACGCCTACGCAGTCCAGATTACAATATGTGCTCAGGTAAATGCTTCAATAATTAATTATGTCTCAAAAGTTGAACGGCATACTCAATATCAATAATTATTTTTAAAAAAACTAAATGTATATTTTGTAGAAATATACAAATTTCAGTACATTGACGAAATTTTAATTAATATTCTAGTTTTATGATTTTAAGATAGTTCTATGGTGAAAATGGTTTTCTATAGTATTTCTTAAGGTAGTGTATTTGAGGATAACTCAGGTTTGTTTTTTCTCCGTACCATGTGATTTTTGAGCTTAAGTTTATTGAGAAAAGTTGTTACGAACTGTTTCAAGAACAACATACTTAAAATTCAGGGCCATACAAAGTGATTTGTACTTGATTAACTTTAGTTTTTTAAAAAAATCCTAAGATTTTGATTTTTTTAATTTTCATACATACGTGGTAAGTACATGTCACCTTGGATGACCTTGAATTTTGAGTATACTATTCTCGAATCAATTAGTAACAATTTTTCTTAATAAACTTTTTCTGAAAAACCATATGGTACGGAGTTGAACTAAGATAATATTTTTTGATTTAACTATACTGATAGAAGTACCTTAAGTGCCAGAACAGAAAAAAAATAAATTGATACAAGTATTACGTAGGAAATTAAACATGTCTCAAAAATTTAACGATACTTTAAATATCAATAAATTAAATTTAATCTCAAAAATTAAAAAATTTCAGTATGTTAATGAAAATTTCTTTTAAATTACTATAATGCGATATTTTCATGTTCCCATAAAAATTTATTGAACAACTTTTGTAGTCTGAAACTAGAAAAAGAAATAATGCCAAAAGTAAAAAATAAATATTATTTTTTAATTTTATAATATTTTTCATAATACATATAATTTTCAGACAAGCCTGTTCAATGTTAGAGAAAGAGTGAGCCTTATCATTCAACTACTGGGGAGCATCTAGACATTTCAACGTTTTAGCTTTTATTCCATTGAAACTATGATCATATTCAAACAGAATTTGAATCCAATGAATATTTATGAGTTCTTTATGAGATGATATGAATTTTTATTTGCTAAAGCATCATATAACAATTTCAATTTAATTTTAAAATACTCTTTTTTTAAAAATATTAAAAAAATAGGAATTTACTTTCAGACATCCTTATAGATGTCCAATCATTGGGACGTTTACCTCAGCGTGTGTTTTTTTTCTCCTCTACCATCAATAATTTTACCTCGAATTTATTTCACGCGGATGCGGTTGAAAATTCTGAAACTCTGCGTTTAGCGTATCGCGTATGTAAATTTGCAGTACCATCGAGCGTCGGATAATTAATTCGAGCGAGATTGATGAATCTCTTGCCAATTAGGAATCTTAACGGCGATTGATCATGGTCGAGCGTGTGGATGAGCTCTCGTGTTTCAATTTTTCTTCTCTTTTTTTTTCACGTTAGCGTACGAAAGTGCGTGCTTTGGCGGAATTAGACGTTTTACTTTCGAAGCTCGTCGAGTCGTTGCCGAGGGTCGTGGACCCTCCCGCGAGCGCGCGCGGAATCTCGAAAATCAAGAAAGCGAAATTCTCCGCTCGCTGGGCCGACGTCGGGGAACATCGCCGGAGACTGAGTTTCTCTCTTTTCGTTTTCACCCGTCTCACTCGAAGAAAATGAGCTATTTCGCTCGTAGCGTGCATTTCCCCGATCACAATGCCTGATGCGCGCCCAACGGGAGTCAGCCTGATATATAGATGCCAAACTCTCCCGTGGACCCGTTCAGTTATTCGACGGACACGAGAACAATCGCGAGCAAAAAAAATACGTACCGTTTCGCAAGATAAATTCAAGTAGAAACGGATAAAAGTTGCTTCTGGCTGATTTGGAAATCATTCTTTGAGTATCTGAATCAATATCTGAATTAAAATGGGCCATGTGAGTGTCTACAGTGAGATTCCGTAATACTTGATCCAATGATCTAGTAGTAATAGTGAAGGGAGCGAGCGGGATCACTAAGATCCTAATTTAAGCACCTGGATCCTAAAGGTCCCATTGTGCAGTCCCGTTTGAGTATCCAAAGACCTAATATTCGCGACAAAATATCTGACGACAAAATATCATGAAAAAGATATCCAATGACAAATAACTCTTGTTACAAACAATTTGCTTTGTGATTACATATTTATTTGTTTAGACATTTGATAAGATCTGGCATCTTTAAATGTCTCTAAATACATGTATGTCCTGACAGTGTTGTAATGTATTTGGAAAAATCATTGTTGAGTTTGATGATTTTTATTTCTTTACACCTAGTCATGTAAACCTTGGAACCTGGTGTTGGTGGTGGTGAAATTGGATACAAATTGGGAATAGACTTTTTAATCCTAAAAAAGTATTCAAGTTTGGTAGGTACATTGAAGGAAGGCTTTGCTCTCCAATCCCCTATTGCATAGGTTCTAAATCCCTCTGGGTAGAACTACGGATTTTTAAACGCCGTTTTAATAAAAATGTGCAATACTTCTATGGGTGCAAAGTTTTTATAAAAATTTGCAATACACTATTATATGTTTACTGTAATGACACTGCATTGCATTTCTTAAATATCTCGTCGTAGGATATTTTGATTTAAGGATATCTTGTCTTCGAACATTTTATCACAGGTAGTTTGTCGAGGATATTTTGTCTTTGGATATTAAAGCGTGTCTTCGTACATAAAGCAAAAAGTTTGAATGCTGATTCGTGCGAATTTTTCGAGTGAATCCTCGAGAGACGTAAAAGTCGAGTATCAATGGAATGGAATCTTTTGCAGAGTCACGTGACCCTTATGACGATTCTTCTCGCGTTATCGATGACTGTCAGTGTGACTGGACAGCACGACAAATACACATGCACTTATGACATTTATCCTGACATCCGATGTGTCTTCGTGAAGCCACAGATCCAGGAACGTTCTGGATATCACACCATTGATCCTACCGATCTCGAGGATCCCAACGTTGGTACGTTTCCATTTTGCCGAGTTTCCTCACCCTCCGCAAAACTTTACATTCGAGCGAGTCGCTTCTAATTAGCAAAGTCAAGCTCATTAGAGAGTTTCCCAACGCGTGAAAGGGTGTTATTACAAAAATTATGGAGTAGTCGCAATGGACGTCGCAGCGAGTTAAATTATTTTGGTCTAAATTTGAGCTTCCTCAAATTTTTCCCTTAGGAAAAAGCGAAGATGAGCAATTTCGTATGTGCCCATCAAAGCATACTGTCACTTTTGCGTCCGAGCGAAAGCGACTTTGACAACTTTTTTTTTAGAATTAATACCAACAAAATTATGGGTTGTAAAAAAGTTGATAAAAAATGAATTATTTTTATACAGTTTCTTCAGAATTCTGTTCTCGGTGAAATATTTAATTCGAATAAAAGTATTAGTTGTCGAATTTTGTAAAAATTTAATTGTGTAATGAAACTTCTTAAAATAAAGATGGTTTGTGGCATTTATCAAATTTTATAAAATGCTGGTTCAAAAAGACAATGAATCCTATGAAAACTGTGCTTTGAAAAACTTGGATAAAATCACATCATCCCTAAACTATATATTTTTTAACTTGTATTGACGAAAAACGTCTTTCAAATTGGTAGGCAGATCAAAATTCAAACAGAAATTGTACCAAATTTCTGTTTTCAACAGAACATTTAACTAATTAAATTCTCGAGTAAAATGAAATCTACAAATCTACAAAATTCCCAATGAAATCTCGACAATGGACGATTATTCTGTTGGTCTGGCTGGTTCGTTTTGCAGGCGTGCTGCGTGCCGAGGACATGGAGGAGTACGAGCGAGGATTGGAAACAATGGACCTGAGCGGGGTCGAGATTCCACCAAGGTCCGGATCACTCGAGGACTCTGAAACGGGTGCGGACAGTAGTATCGGGGTGAGTGCGGACTCGCAAATTCTGGGTCACCACGTGCACGAGGACGTGGAGAAGACGGTGACGATCGTGAAGAATGTCGCGGTGCCGTACCCAGTGGAGAAGACAATTCGTTATCCGGTCGTGAAGAAAGTTCCCTACCCGGTGAAGGTCCCGGTCGTTCAGCCCTACCCGGTGGAGAAGCCAGTTCCGTACCCGGTGAAGGTGATGGTAAAGGTCCCGGTGAAGATCCCGAAGCCGATACCGGTCTACAAGGAGGTACCCTACGCTGTCCAGGTCCCGGTGGAGCGACCGGTGCCCTATAAGGTCTACATCCCGGAGCCCTACCCCGTGGAGAGGAAGATCCACTACGAGGTGAAAGTACCAGTCCCGGAGCCGTTCCCGATCGAGAGAAAGATACCGGTAGCGGTGAAGGTGCCGGAGCACGTGCTCCAGCCGTTTCCAGTGGAGAAACCGGTGCACTACCCGGTCGAGGTGAAGGTCGACAGACCCGTAGCCGTCGAAGTACCCAAGCCTTATCCAGTACCGGTGAGCAAACCGGTGCTCTATCCGGTATATAAGCCGAGACCGGTGCGAGTCGAGGTCAAGGTCGACAGACCGTATCCAGTACCGGTTGTGAAACACGTTCCCTATCCCGTAAAAGTACCCGTACCCCAGCCCTACCCGGTTGAAAAAGAAGTTCATTTTCCGGTCCCAAAACCCGTGCCGTATGCGGTTGAGGTACCTGTAGAGAGGCCCTATCCGGTTCACGTCGTAAAACCCGTGCCCTACACCGTCGAGAAGAGAGTTCCATATCCAGTCGAAGTTCCGGTTCACAAGGACCATGAAGGACTCTCATCGGATACCCACGAATTTCAGGCTGACCAGCCTTCCGAGGCATCCGAAAGAACCGAAAGGACTCCTGGATCCACAGAATCCGAAAAGCCAGAAAGTACCACCGTGGAGTCAAAGAGCGAATGAAGCCTGATGTACTGCAACCCGTTGCACTAGCGAGCGAACGGTTTGCCTAGCAGCTAGGCATTGGAAAACTGCTCAACGGAACGCGAATCTTCGCTCCTGATGAACGCAACCAGAATCACATTCACACTGAGAAGAAAGTATGATGAATTTCACTATTGGGATCTGATAAAAGTTGATATGACATCTGATGGAAAATTTTGAACTTTAAATGGAGTGTAATTTTGAGACACTATACAACATTACTAGACACGCCTTCATGTCAGATCCCAATAGAGTGACAACTATACCAATCATTATAGAACTTCATATATTTTTAGATTCTATACATCATACTTGAATTCCTAGAAAGTGTTCAACAAAACAGCAAACAGTTAATTCAGATTTAAAATGTATTTAATTTTATACTGTAGAAATTCATTAGGTTCTAAAATAATTTGAATAGTTGTCACTATGTACAGTAAGATACACTGTCATCATTTTTCTCAGTAGACTCGTGTGTTTTCTGCATTAGCTCTTTACCAAAAAAAACCCGTAGTTTTTTGAAATTGAAAATCACGTAGATTCTTGATATTAGAAGAAAATTTTTGTACGAGTAAACTTACATAGGACTCTAGTCAAGACGATAAAGAGAGAAGTCTAAAAATTATTTCTATCTGGTGATCTTTCAATCAAGGATTAACTGGAGATATAATCTTCGAAAAGCATATTTTTTAAATGGCAAATTCTTGCAGTAACCAAAGGTTTTATACAGTTTTTGGAAAAATCAATGTTATTTAGTAACGACTGAATTTTTAATGGTCTGATTTTTTTTAAATATTTATAACGAAGATGAATATTTGTTCAAAAATGTCATGAAGAAATTAATTTTGATAATTGACTTAAACCATTGACATCTTTTTAAAATTGTGTGAAAATGGCTGAAATTTCATTTCCGGATTCTTGAAAAAATGTCTCGAATTCATCGTTAAACACTTAGTCGTATTCGTAGAGGATTATTTCTCGAGACTGCTGCGCAGAAAAAAGTATTCACTCGGCTCGCGAGATCCGCAATTTTATAGTCCCCGAGAAAGCATGAAACAGAAATGTAACCGTCATTCTTTAGATGGTTGCGAGTGTACCAGGCACGATGATATTCTGTGAAATATTGATGAACAGAAAAGTGCCCGTTTTTCTTAAATTTTTTTCGAACGAGAGTCTCGTGAATGAGACGAAGTGTCGACGACGTCGAATTTCCTCGTCGGCTCTTTTACACTTTCCATTGATGATTTTTTTTTATGGCGACAAATGCGAACTGCCTTGGAGCAAATACAGCAAAATCCTACGATAACGAAGAAAATTCGAGAATCGTTGACTCGAGTGTAAAAACTCGTTGAACTGCGCTCACGAAAGGTGTGTGGAAATTCGCAGAGAATGAAAATAATTTCAGATCTATCGATATAATGATACGAAACCAGTGCAAGAAACAATACCGATTTTTCCAAACGTATAATTGTAGTCTAGTTTTAAGAACTAGAGTTTTTTTTTGGTCAGGGAAAGTTTAGTCCTTTGTGTATAAATAAAATGCCTGACATCTTTCCCCTGTTATCCAGTTTCGATTCAGACACCGTTTTACGAACTCTGGAAAGAATTTCACATCTTGATGAAGATGGGCCCACTGAGGAAGGTCTGTACCGATCTCATATACTAAACGAGAAAAGTTTAAGATTTTATATCGTTAATTCAAAATATGTTTAAAATTAGTTGAATTTATACATGTCGTTATATGATTGGTCAAAAATTGGAGGGGATTCCTGAAAGTATCATTAATGAAAAAAAATTTTTTGGAGATGTGTGACAATGTACAATTATTTTCATTTTAACTGTTGTTCAATTCTGTAAATTTTTATAGAGAACCTGTTATTTCAATTGTTAATCAACAGAAAATATGCAAGTATTTTAAAAAAGAATTTATCTGTTTTTGTATATAATTAATTTTAGTAAGATATATTAAAATATAAAGAGTGTGATTGTGATGAGCAAGTCTTTTTTTCGATGAAAGTTTAAAAAAAATTTGAAGTGAATTCGAAGATGTCCTGATTGCATCGAAACCACCCTTTGAGAAAAAAATAAGGAAAATCTAATTTTCAAAATACGATAAATCAACATTTTTTCGAACTTTTTCGAAGAAATTAAAAAATTATAAAAATTTGATATTATTTGGAATAAAATAATTAAAAAAATTTAGAGACTCCTTACTGACCTTGTTATCAAGATAAAGTAGAACGGAAATTTTTACTCTAGAATGCAGATTTTCATCTTTTTTCAAGCATTGGCAACATTGACCCCAACTCGGAACTTTTTAAGCAGTATAATCGAGTGAATAAATGTGCATTATTATGTTTCTTCTCTTTATCATTTCTTCCCTGCTATTTAGCCTATATAAGTGCAGACAACATGTAGCTTCTTCTAACACAAGAAGAATGAACATAGACAAGTGTAGACGTGAAAAGATTCTCTAGTAGAGAAACAAAAAAAAATAACTTCTTTAAAAATAATTCCTGGACTTATCATATGTTGTTTTTCTAGTGTACTCTGTTTTTCGTACTTTGGTAAAACAGTTAAAAAATTAGTCGTATTTAATCAATATCAATGTTAACCAGTTTTAATGCATTTCTCTGAAATTGAACATTCAACTTTAGATACGAATATCTTCTTAACGCTTCATTTAATCGACTAAACACAAGAGACTATTTTTCAAGATCAGTCAATTTCGTACAAAAAAATGTATTGCCCATTTTATTTTTCTTACTACTTAGTGATCTATGATGCAAAAATATAATGATTTTTTCAATTTTTTCCAACTTTGACCTCGAATATCTTTAAAATGATGAGATTAACAAAAAATTCACAAGAGAACTTTTTTGTAAAGCGTTCAATTTCCTACAAAAATATGCAAGAACTTATTTATCTAATGCATCGTTAAGTAGCTACATAAATCTGACAGAGAAACCGTAATTGTTTCCATGTTAATATTATGGAAAATTGAAAAGTGCGATGCGCCCCCTGTCAATATTTTTACAAAGAGCTCAAATTTATACATGCTTCATTTTATGTATAAATAGAACTTCTAAACCTGTTTCCACAAAAAAATAAAAAAAGTGATTTTTTTGATTCACCCTAATAAACAGGAATTGTTCTTTAAAAAATTCAATCTGCTTAAAAAAAAACAATAAATTTCTACAAAAGTACCGTAATAAAGGACGTTAGAAAACAAAATAGCGACTCGAAAATGGTAAATAAAACATGCGAGGTCGTCAGTGGTAATGACTGATGTACGACCGGTGTGTCGGTGATTTTATAAATGCAGGAGATAGGAGTTTTGTCGTGCGCCTTTCTCTGGCTTTTGCTGACGACGGAGGGAGGGGAAGGATCGAAGAGGCAGGAGCTCGAGCGAGCGGCGGAGCTGGCGGTCGAGCGGGCGGCGGAGAGAGCGGCGGAGAGGGCGGTCGAGAAGGCTCTGGAAAGTGGCAATTCGACGAGCGAGTCCGAAACGATACGGGAATCGTACTCGAGCGTGAGGAAGTACGACAAGAGTCTCAAGCTTCCGGATTCGGGATACACGCCTGCGCAGCGTCGCGAGTACGACAGGATAATGAGAGAGCGAGAAGCCGCCGAGAAGGCATCGGCCGTTCTCAAGCGCTCGATCGACGACGACGACGACCGTGACCGATCGTACGACATCGATCAAACGGCCGAGCCCCAACGCGAGAGGGGCTGGTTCTATCATCGCAAGAGACACGTCTCTTCTTTTCCGGAAGTAATCGGCTATCGAGCCACCGGAAATGACCCTCGTCGCTCTCACGAGTCTCTTTCAGTACGTACATAGAGACGATTCTTTTTCGTCCCTTTTTTTTTCTTCTATTTACAAGGTAAACGTCCCAAAAGTTGAACATTCGAGGGTTTTTCGACTTTAAGGGGTTTCGGTACAGTTGACGAAACTGAATAAAGTTTTACGTGTTAAAAGTACACTGTAAAAATTGGTGTTAATTTAACACCGTTCTTGGTTTATATAGATCCCACCGTTTGGTGTAGACTGAGGCATCGTGTTAATAGATGTGGTTTGATATCTGTGTTTGATTAATGTTAATAATTAATACCGCAATATTTTACTGCGTGTAAAATTAATGAAATAACGCTATTCTTGCTAACACCATTCGGTGCAAATAAAAGAGAGATACAGATTAAGCATCAACTCAATAATATAAATAATATTTTGGATTGATGTTAGTAGCGATTTGTTTGTAATAAGATTCATGCACATTATATGCAAATTTGGACGTAAAAAATTCCATGTTAATAAGTTCGTAAATTATTTTTTTATTTTTCTCTCTCTGAATGCAGAGATTTACTCTGATATAGAGTAATTTACTATCTAGACTTGTTCTTTAAAAAAAAAGTGTATACTAATTTTTTTCATAAATAGATATAACGTTGATGTTGAGTAGCAAGTGTTTTGGCAATGTTTTTAAAATTTTTATAAGTATCAGTTCCTTAAAATAATTATGCTTCCTCTCAAACCTGATTAAACAAAGATGTACTAGAGGACCGATTTGTTTAATGATGTGATAATGGCGCGTCATAAAATGATGCTTTGGTATGTCAAGCTTCCTGATACTAAATTTCTCAGGTACCTGAGGTACCTGATACTAAATTTCTCGCGTTTACTCTCGTTCCCGTTTATTGCCACTTAATAGAGTGGACTGTCAGAAACGTAAACAAAGTTTTATTGCTGAGCAGGTATGGGCCAAGCTCGATACTTTTCTGAGAAATGAAAATTTTTCAATAGGTGCGATGCTTATTTCATCGATGGTGCAATAAACATCATCCATTGAAAAATTTTTATTTCTCAATAAAATATTGAGCTCTGCCCATCTCTATTGCTGAAAACATTGATTTTTAACCTCGTGAAATCTGCAAGTAACACCGCTCAACATATTTTACCAAACACACCGCTGTTATTATTTTACACCATTTCCTTCACACTATTTGGTTAACACCGCGAGATTTTTTTTACAGTGTATGTAGAATCGAAATTGGTAAAAATCTATGTAAAACTTTCTTTAGATTTCTTCATCTGCAAGTTACAAAATTTATTATTGAAAACTGTAACCATGTCAAAGAAAGTTTATACGAATTTTAAACAAAAACTACATTAATTTTATACAATTGTATTTTAAGACTTACGCGGTCGTTTCTAACTAAAATATTGGCTTTCAAATTGAAGCCACATTGTTAGACGTTTCACAGAGTCGTTACAGATTGCATCTTCAGGGTGAGAGCTCCAATTCTAGGGCTCTTCTGTTCAGAGTATTTTATTTAACTAGATTTACGACCCGCCACAATTGAGTGATCATTATCCAATTACGGTTTTGCTTTTTGATTAATCAATTAGCCAATTTAAAAAATAATAGTTTTTCCACTTTATTTTTAATTACGACATATTTAAACAAAAAAATATGTATCTCCAAATTCACATCTAAATGATCTGATATTTTAGTAGTCCAAAATCCACTCTACGTCTTAACTACAAAAAAATATTTATAAAAAATAAGTACACTGAATCGTTTGAATGTGCAGATGTCCTAATATAGCAAAATCGATCCTGCCTCTAGTATTGAACGAGCTTCTTTCACTAAAAAAAATACACCACTTTATATTGACATAAATTATTCCATGTATTTATATATTCATAAAATAATAATAAAATAAACATTTAAAGTAATATATAGAAAACATCGTTCAATTTTGAGACATGTGCAACTGGGACGTTTACCGTATTTTTTTTTTCGTTCGGTCAAGGTTGAACGTTCGAGCGTACGACCAAAATACTATATCGACACTACTTTCACACCGATAACAGCTCGTCGTTCCGCTTCCGTCGCGCCCGTGATCCATCGAGCCAACACCGGAGATTACTCTGCTGTCCCAAAAGGCGAATCTTTCGGACTCGGTCAAGGTTGGATTCTACATTTGGTACCTTCGATTTAGCTCACCTCTCGTCACTTTTGCAATTTTTTTTTATCACCAACTTCGAAAGTTTATTGTGAAGGAAATACATTTGTTTTGTAATACAAACCTAAAAATGTCGATCCACTTTTTCGGTGAGAAACGAGCAAAGTAATTTAATTCGTCGATGTAAAAAGTTTTCTCATTAATTTAACGAACATTCGACGGGCGGCGAAATTAATTTTTAACGAGGACCAGAGAATCCCGTGTGCGTTCATAACTCACTTTCTCGTCGTCAAAAGTCTTCCACGTATTTAGTAAGGCCAATTTATTATTGACGCAGGAAATAATGTAACTGGCAATTTACCAAATTTCATAGTCTGTATGACAGAAATTCGACTTATTTTTGGATGCGAGTTACCAAATGTTGGACAATAATAATTGTACCAAGAGTTTTACTTGGAAAATAAAGTTACGTTATAATAATTTTTTCCTGTTTCAAATGACAACGAGGAATGAATGAAATTGTGTGAAAATCAGAGTGCACGATTTTCAGAGTACTAATTATGTCTGACGCCATAGAGATAAGTATAAAAAGTATCACGCTAAGAAAATAAAATGCAGAAAACTGGAAATATTCGTATATTTAAGGTATTTCTCTTCAAAATCAACAATTGTCATAATTTGTTTCATTTTTAAAATTATTATCTTCTGTATAAAATACTTTTTTAAATATTTTCAAATCTTTACATACATTTTATCTATATGAGAGCTATGTAGCTGAATATCATTTAAGAATTAATTTCGAATTATTACGTAACAAAGAATATTGACACAAACTTTAATGAATTCTCATCATTTTTATATAGATATTTTCTGTAGTTTAAAGTCCTTTATTTTGTTTTAAATGTTAACTTTTTAAAATTATTTTTTTAAAAGAGAGGTTAGAAATCTATGGAAAATCTGTGCTCATTGGAAAGCTAAGTTTATTGCCAACCTAACTCTCTTATTTTCGGGCATATTAACAGATCTTGACATTCCTTTACAATTATCTTGAAAAAAAAGAAAAAAAGAATTTAAGAATAAAATTTTACGAGAAAAAAAACAAAGATTCAATCATCCCTGGTAGCATCCGGAAGGAAACGATATCAATATTTTTCTCCAATAATTAATGCTTTCACATATAAAATCCAGTCCGGAATGAATTTTTTTCCGAGCCCGCCCGACACTTCCCTTTCACTCGCAATAACACGAGTGCAAAAAAAGTGCGTAACGAGCGAATTAAAAAGAAGAGCAAAAAAAGATCTGCAGCGAGACGTATAACGTTCAAGTGATATTAAAAGGACGTATCCTTCCTACAATCCAAGCAAAAAGTAAATTCTAGAATTCAATTGGTATAAAATTCCAACTTTTCGCCTTTTTACCAAAAAATTGCAAATTTTATATCGTGTAAATTAAGAACTGTTATCATTGTTGATATTTTTTCAAAAATTCAGACAGTTTTAATTTTTTAAACGAGTGACTAAAAAAATTATGTGAAACGTTTTAAAATTATTATTAAAATATTATATATAAAAACAAATATTTACAACTCCAAATGTATGAAAAATTCCAGCAATTTTTCAATTTAATAACTCTTGAGATAATGAGCAAAATGCATTAATATTTGGTCCGAATTTTTTTCACACATTGATAGGAAGAATATTGTAAAAGTAATTTATCTTCCACGTTTAAAATTTAATATCTCTTGAACCAGTGGCTAAAGCTATAAAACTATTTTAAATTTGGCATGAAACTTTTTTCACTTCCAAAAATTTATCTGATTCGTATTTTTAAACTCCCTAAATCCTATAAATTAAAAAATTTGAAAAAAATTTATCTAATTCTCATTTATAAACCTGCTAAATCCTAGCAATTAAAAAAATGTGAAAACTCTTGGCCACGTAATAAAAACATTTTTTAATTTGGCAAGTGATTTTTTTTTGTCAGATACTTAGAAAGAACATTCCAAAAATGTATGCAACTCTCAATTTTGAAGAAAAAAAAGCTCATGCATGCCAGTAGAAATGGGCATCACAGTGGATCGAGGAGTTCGAACGTTCCGAAGAGTGCTAATTGATATCGAGTTAACGAGGTTCATAAACGCGAGAGGGATAATCCGGCAAAATATAACGAGTCGCTTCCAGGACTCGGCGTTTCCTTGATTATTCCCGTGTGTGCGTTCATGTAACGGACGTGCATTGTGTTACTCAATGTACAATGTAGGAAGTCGACAGGTAGCCGCCATATCATTAGATTTAGTTGAAAGTAACGGATGGAAGCGCCGAGCAGGAATATCACGTCATCTGCGTCTCGAAAATTACACTTTCACTGGCAAAAGCGTGTACGTAGCCGCTCGCGAGCTCCCGGGCGCGTGTATTTACGGTTTTTAGTCGAGGATATCACGCTGGAGGCACGAGCGCATAATCACGCTCCGATAATAATGGGCAAATCCTTAACCAACCGTCGTCGCGGGCTTCGAATCATAATCGTCTTCCTTCGTCCGATATTCCAACCGTTTTCTTCTGTCTCTCTGCTCTCGTTGCGCAATCCAACCATTATTCCCAATTTGTACGTTCCCCTCGCGTTACATTTCCCGATCGCGATAAACTTTAGTGCCAACGCAAAGCTCGCACTGCAGCGATCGTCCGGTCTCGCTCGAGATCCGACCAAGAAATAAATAATAAATAAATTCGTTGTTCATGACGATTCGACGTGTCTGGATATACGTCTACCTAAATCTCTCTCCAATGTACTATCTATCCTCCTTTCTCTTCCGCTTTTGCTTCAAGGAAGTGCGTTCCTTCGACTTTTATTATTTTACGATCGAACGACGTTACACTTCTATACGTCTTTCCTCCGCGCACGTTCACTGTCTTTCTTTTTTGGATCGGACGAGGACATCGAAATTTGGACAAAACAGTCTGCAAAGTCTTGCACAAACTTTTCGCATCAATTCCAAAACCACATTAATTTGGCTACATGGAATTGAAAACTTGTAACTGAATTACAAGCAACCAAATTACAGTTGAATTTCCTATGTCAACTTAGCATATCAAATGTCATCATCTCACAGTTTCACTTGAGTTCCTGTGGCACCCCACATATGGTTCTAGAATTCTTGACGAATCAGAGCAATCGGATTGACGTTTATTTATTTCAATTCGATTCTGATTGAAATAATTAAATCATCAAATTGCCAATCTTAGATCGACATTTATTTAGTTAAATTGAATTTTGATTGAAATGCCTAAATCATTGATCTAATTGTTTCTGGTCGTTTCAAGAAAATTTCATTTTCAGAGCTGTGATTGTTCTCTCGGAAGATTCCCTGGCGAGAAAAAAAAATGTTCCCGGGTGTCTTGTGTGTTTGCATAGAAAGGATTCGTGAAGGGAAAAAAAGCGTTATGGAACATTCAGCAATCAGTGTACGCCAACAGATGCACGGATACATCCGCTAATTTTTTTGTTTCCATATTTTACGCGCGCGCGCGCGAGCCCCTGAGTGTTGACCGCGAGATCGGCGAACGATGGTCCCAGGCTTTCCGTGGTGCGCCCACATGGACGGTAACACACACGCAGGGACGCGAGTGTTTCACTTTCGACTGGCTAACGGCACTAGGAGGAACTCGGCGTTGCCGGGGAAAGCGCGATGCTAGTATATATAAAGACTCGGGCTTCTCCCGGGGACCCATCCAGTAAACTTCTGGACTTGGACCAGATTAGAAGAGACCCGACATTATGAAGATTTTGGTAAGTCGAACAGAACGATTAATCGGGAGAAAAGCTTCGCGTACTAACGGGATTAAGGTCATGTGAAACACCCAATTTTCAGTGAATTTTCGGACAAACGCCACACGCTCGTAATTTTTTCAAGCAAATTAACTGAAATTTGAATATGTTAGGCAGTGTATACTAAACTTGTGCATGACATTCTTGGAATTAAAAAAAAAATTTAAAAAACGGAAGAAATTTTTTTTTTTTCGTTTTTTGAAATTCCAAGAACGTCATTCACCAGTGTACATTGCATAACATATTCAAATTTCACTTAATTTGCTTGAAAAATACGAGCGTGGGTTTTTTTTCGAAAAATCACTTGAAATTGTGTTTCATATCATCTTAAGGGTGAACTCGAGTGATTTTTCAAATGGCAACAAGTGATCAAATTTTTGATATATTTCGTCGAAATATGTGAATTAAAATTGTGTTCAATTTGATATTGATTCACCAAATGGTCTCAGGCTTATCACGTTTTCTACTACTAGAATTTTAACATTGTTTCGAATGGAAATTTCATATATTTTGAACATAAAACACCGACCTTAAATGTATTTCGTATATTATAAAAATTAAAAAAATGTTTCACTAAATCCTTACATTATTAATTGACTATTAATTTGTCTGGAGTCATTTGAATAATGATAATGTGTCGCTAAAGTTTTGATCTCTTCTTTCGAAATATATAACAAACAATTTTAGAATTAAATCTGAAAATAATTCACTAAATTATTTTATTATTAATTGTACGAATAATATTAAATAGTGAAATTTTTTAAGTGTGTTCAACGATTTCAAATTACTTGTATAGTATCTTAAAATTGCTCATGTCAAATTTCAGTCAAATAACGTCATTAATTTTCTAATAAAAACTTTTTGTTTCAAAAATTCAAATTTTCAGATCAATTATTGGAAAAAATTGAGATAACATTAAACATTTGCACAACTTTCTTCAATGTCAGTTTAAAATACGTGTAAAATTTAAAGCATCGTTATGATGTCGAAATCAACGATAAATATTGTTGAAAATGTGTAATTAAAAAAAATTAATACCTAAATTATTACATGTTCGAGGTTCTTTTAATTTTACACATACTTTAATATAACGCTGAAAAAAAATCTGCAATTTTTAACGAAATTATGTCTCGAGAAATTCCAAGTGATCATTTCACACTTAATCTACACGTACGACTAAAGTTTTGATTAGACAATTGCGATTTAACTACGAATAATGAATAATTACCAGTCCACCCTGTAAAAATAATTTAATTTTCGTACGATGAATGAATTATTTCAATGAACGTTATTTACAGCTCTCGACACTTCTCGTCTCGAGCCTAGTATGCGGTTTGGTTCTCGGGAAGAAGGAAGACGTGAAGGAGGCGCAGGGTGACAAGATAGCCGAATCGTCTTCGGGATCGGAGAGTTCGGTATCGGCGGATGATGAGAAGAAGCACGAGAAACGAGGACTGCACGGTTTCGAGGGTGGTTTTGGTGGAGAACACGAGAGTTTCGGCGGCGGAGAAGGCGGTCACGACTTCGGTTCTCTGTACGCGAGCGGTCACGGTTACGACACCGGTGGCTCAGTGGGTTACGGCCACGACGAAGGCAAGATAAAGCATATTACGATCGTCAAGAACGTCAAGGTGCCTTATCCGGTCGAGAAGAAGGTTCACTACCCGGTGGAAAAGAAGATACCGTACCCGGTGAAGGTGCCCGTACCGCAGCCGTATCCAGTGGAGAAGAAGATACCCTACCCCGTGAAGGTACTCGTCAAGGTGCCAGTCCATATACCAGCGCCGTATCCGGTCGAGAAGAAAGTGCCGTACCCGGTGCACGTTCACGTCGAAAGACCGGTGCCGTACAAGGTGTACGTACCCCAGCCGTATCCGGTTGAGAAAAAGGTCCATTATCCCGTCAAAGTGCCAGTTCCAGCGCCCTACCCGGTCGAGAAGCACGTGCCCTACCCGGTGAAGGTCCCCGTTCACGTGCCGGCTCCATATCCAGTGGAGAAACCTGTGCCGTACCCGGTTAAGGTGCCCGTAGACCGTCCGATCGCCGTGCCCGTTCCCAAGCCCTACCCGGTACCGGTTGAGAAGCACGTGCCCTATCCCGTCGACAAGCCTGTACCGTATCCCGTGAAAGTTCACGTCGACAGACCCGTACCAGTTCACGTGGAAAAGCCCGTACCGGTGCCCGTAAAGGTTCCCGTACCAGCCCCCTATCCCGTTGAAAAACACATTCCCGTTCCGGTTGAAAAACCAGTTCCCTATCCTGTGAAAGTCCCAGTTGAGAGACCGGTACCAATTCACATCACCAAGCATGTGCCCTATCCCGTCGAGAAGCCCGTACCGTATCCCGTCAAGGTTCCCGTGCCGTATCACGTCGAGCACAATCATGAGCATCACTCTATTGGGGAGTCCGGTGGCGAATACGAGCACAGCAGCTACGGAGGCGACTACGGTGGTGGATACGAGTCCGGCCACGAGGGATACTCACGCTGAACCTAGACTACGCTCATAGTTACGAGTTCACATCCGAGACAGTTGTTCCTCCCGTTTTGCTTCAACGTTATATGCTGCCTCTGCACGTTGGACCAGCTAAGATCAACGTCCTACGTAGGCCACCACAAGCCAATCATCAACTTAGTCATTTGTTGATTCCATACTTCAGGCCAACCAAGACCAACATCAAACGGTAGGCCATCATATGCCAACCATCAACTTAGTCATTCGCTGACTCCACACTTCAGGCCAATTAAGACCAACTTCCAACTGGGAATGTATCGAGTTTAGAAGTGTAGAAGGATTAGTTGGTGTGTTGGACAAACTTTGTTGATTGATGTTGGGAAAAAGAGAACTTGCAATAAGATTGACTAATGTTAACCAGTACTTTACGTGTTGGCTGAAGTTGACCTTAGTTGGCTTGGTTGATTGATACTCAGAAGAAGACGATTTGAAATAAGAGCGACCAACTTACGTCAACATGAGCCAACTAGGTCTCTATACTTTGTCTGTCGATCAAAGTTGGCACAAGTTGGCCCAACGTACAGAGGCAGCATTTATCATCAGACACTCATGGGACTCGTCGGGTGAGAAACACGATAATAGTATTGCCTGTGATCCGCAAAAGAGCTCACTCGGTCCGTTATTTTTGTATCATAATTACGGTGACAGAGCACAGAAATATCTATGAATTTAGGTCCGTTGATGATTTATATAAAGGAATTAATTACAATTTATTCGACTGGATCGATTCTAAACTTCCATACGGGGAATTCGAGAAGTGTGATTGTATACTAACATCGTTAGCAGACCTCTTCTTGCATTTTGTACCTTTGTAACTTTAAAAAGAAGAAGAAGAATAACTTTAGAACTTAGTACGTAAGAGCCGTTGCCACGGTGAGATTGTTACCAATATTTTTGTACCGTGAACGTAAGAGCGACGCGCGAGTCGCGACTGCGATATTACCATAAGAACAACAATGTGCTTCTTCTCGACAATAAAGACAAAACCACCAAAGAAGAAAAGAAAATTGTGGGAAAGTGCGGCACGAAGCTCCTAGAAGTCTAGGACTCGTTCGGAATTCAGTTTTCCATCCCGTGGAGGTCCGTATCATTATCCGGTGAAAGACCATTAAGCCGAGGCAGCGGCGCGAGCACGAAACCGCGGAGCATCGTGTACGACGAAGATCGGCCCCGATAATGGGGCGTTCAATGGTAAGGAGAAAAAAAAATATGTGGAAATCAAGATCGACACGCGCCGGTGGAACGACGCATCGCATTATCAGGCCGTAAAGAGTCCATCGAACGAGATCGAAAGTAACGAAGCGTTGAGAAAAACATGCTTGTTTGTTAAAAAAAAAATTTTTTTTTCTTCCATCTCTACTCACCTTATGTACGGAACGTTCGCTGGTACGTGATACTTCGCTCCAGGATCGAAATTGTCCTCGGATCTCAACACCGGTGGTTTCGTTCCCGTATAAGCCTCCATCAATCTGTGCCAGTGACAATTGTACTCCTCCCGATTTACGACGTTTCGGAACACGTCCCAGCGCCATCGATCTACCGCAATGCTGAACGGCAGAAGTACCAATTTTTCCATCGCCAGAGAAAATAAGTAATTTATGTCGGCCGCTGGCTCGTTCACGTACTTTGTCGCCAGGCCGAGAGTCTCTAGATGCCTCGGCGTTCCAACACTCAGGGCTATGGCCTCGCCTACGGCTTCGTGAAAACCTGCGAAATTTCAAATAAACGAATAAAAGTCAATTAAATAAACAAATAAACGACTCCAAGATGGGCCATTCGGTTCATCTTGAAAAGAACACTTTTTAGCATTGAATACGTTTTAGAATTCGGCTGACAGGTTGATGGACGCGATATGCAGATTTTTTTTATGAAGTTCTTCGAAAGGCGAAGAATAATTTAACGTTTCCTGAACGGGCGCTCGTGGCGGTTTCGTAAAAGTACCGTAGCGCTCAAAAGTATTTTGACAACTTAAAATTCGTTACTATTTCTCTGAAAATAAAGCACTATGGGAAAGTGTCTTGAGTATAGTGGAGAGCAGTAAAACTCCGATTATTTGAACGTGTTTCAACGAATTTCTTTACATTTTGGATTGTTGGACGAATGTGACTTTTAGCGAGCTCAAAAGTATTTTAACATGCAGTTAACTCCGTGAATTCGTTTTTCAACAATGTCAAAATACTTTTGCTCCACCATTATTTTCCTCATTAAAAAAAAATTCAACTCTATTACGTTGCGAACGAGGACCACTTGGTCATTATTCTGTAGAACATTGAATACCCATCAATAAAAAAAATGATTGATTTTCGTGTTTCATATTTTTGTTTTTGAGTAATCCAATTAAAATGCTTGTAAAAATACTTTTGAGCGCTACTGTAGCATAAAAGTGGCAGTTCCGGTGCAAGGACAGGCTGGAACGTCCGACAGCGGTGAAAGTGCGATAATTGTGGTACGACGTAACGAAAATATAGCCGACGTCCGTAGAGGAGCTTTCAGACGTTATTTGCGTCTTCGATGTTATACGCGTTCTTAAACGAATAGTTTTCTTATTACCGTTATTTATCAGCGCGCGGGCTTCGCTTATATGTTGAACGATGCGCGGCTTGACGGATCGATCATTACGGTTATTACGGGATTAAAAAGAAACTAGAGGAAAAGATAGATTCCGCGTTTACTCGCTCGAATAATGGACGAAGAGCTCGTACCGTTCATTATTTTATTCCACAAATGAATTCATTTATATATAACAATAATTTATGAATTTACTTCAACCGTGTCCACGTATACGCTTTCCAACCATTAAAATGTGAAACGTCCGACAGCTCTGTTATATCTTCCGCTTCGCGAATGGACACGCGGATCTTTAATCATTTTCAAAAATTTATTTGTGTGCACGAGTTCTCGCTTCGTTTTTCATTTCCTCATTCTTTGCCCCGTGTAATAAAAAAAAATTAAAAAAATTAAAAAAATTGATAATTTTGTGTGATTTGTTCCTGAGGAATCCCTCATCGCACTGAGGGAAAAGTATGATAGATTTTACTATATAACAGTGACAAGTTTACCGATTATTATATTGAGCTAATTACATTTTATTTAGATCCTACCCTAAATATAGTAAGGTAAACGTCCCAATAGATGGAACATTTTTGCTATATTATTTTAAATATTTCAATTATTTTTTAATCAATAGAATCGTATGGATTATTTTTCATATACAAAGAGGTTTATTTTTCATATTGATAATTTATGGGAACAAACTCGCTCAAGCCGAGAGACAGGGTCGACTTTCTGTCCAACTATTGGGACACTCTACAGATTCAAACGTTCAAGTATTTATTTATTAGAAATATTAATTAAAATTAACACATTGAATGAGTTTTGAATTGTTAAAATATCAGACAATAGTTTAGATGTGAATTAAAAGCAGATTTTTTCGTTTGAATATTTTTTTAAATAAAGATAAAGTGAGGAAACCCTTAGCTGTTCAACTATTGGGACGTTTACCTTATCACGTTGAACTATAAAAATATATTCAATTGTAAAGTAATTAGTATAGTTGTCTCTTTATGGTAAAATTTACTATAGTGATTTCTCTCAGTGCATGAATGGTCATCTTGTGAATTAAAAATAAAGTGGAACCGTGAACTATTGATGAAAATCGATGGTAAAAGATTCAGAAACATTCATCAAACGTTCATGGGTTATAAGGTTTCTAAAACATTCAAATAAATTTGTTACTTTTTTTATTTTGCGATGATTCATAAAGTTATTATATTATTTTAGGTACTTTATAACGTTAACGAAATGTTTATGTAACTTATTCATGTATCGTTTATAAAACGTTCTTCAATACAATTTTTGTTGAATATTCTTTTTTTTATTTTGAAAGGGTTCATAAAGTTATTGTATCTTTTTAGGTTCTTTATATGTTAAAGAAATGTTTATTTAATTTATTCATGAATTTTT
This sequence comes from Cremastinae sp. A BG-2022a, assembly GCA_030522545.1. Lineage (NCBI taxonomy): Eukaryota > Metazoa > Arthropoda > Insecta > Hymenoptera > Ichneumonidae > Cremastinae sp. A BG-2022a. The sequence goes on along the minus strand of JAPYYW010000281.1, from coordinate 15,253 downwards.
AATGAAATATTCGTCAATCAAATTTTTGTTGAATATTCTTTTCGAAGTTTCGATTTGATGTTAACACTGGACCACAAAAAAAAGTTGTGTATACTTTTGACCAAACCCCCCCTATCTTTATGTATGTTGGCGCGCTGAATCCGAATCTGTAGCCGTTTTGTCTGTTCACCGTCAAAATTTCGAGATAATCGCGAAAAACTAAAGATTGTAAAAAATTGCTTTTATTATGATACAAAATTTTCTGAAACTAAATCAAGTGTGATTTTAATGTATTTTGATCCACTGGATCCGATTCTCAAGCCTATTTGATCCGTACACTCGTTAAAATTTAAGTAAATTGAAAAAATTTCCAAAAAATCTCTGAAATTTAGACAATTTTTTTTAACACAGTAACTGCAATTTTTTACAATGTGTAGCATTTGTTAGGGTTTTTTTTTGCTATTTACTTGGATTTTAAAGAGTGTATGGGCCAAATGGGCTTTGGATTCGGATTCAGGGGATCAAAATACATAAAAATTCAACTTGTCCTAGTTCGATGAACATTTTTTCATCATGAAAACTGCAGGTTTTTTTTGCCATTGTTTACAGTTTTTCGCAATTTACTCGAAATTTTGACGATGTATGGATAAAACGGACCCCAGATTAGGATTAACCCCGCCAAAATACATAAAGTACATATTCATTAAATACATTTAATGAATAATTGATTAAATTACATTTTCTTTGGAACCCGGTATATAATCAATGATTATTTAGTTAAATTGTTATCAATGGTTTATGCATTTAAAGATTGATATTCAATAAATTATTTATAAATCTTGACAAGATATGTCTTTTTTTGATTGCTTAATTGTCCATACATTGTCTGTTTTTAATGAACTTTTATATTTATAAATCTCACTACAATAATGTCCAACATTCACCATCGATTCGTGATTAAATTTTATCTCCGTCTTATTATGATACGAAACGTTCACAATGAGGGATTTATTAGAAATCTTTTTTCTTCACCACAGGTAACAAATTAATATGTACAAATTAAAAGATTACCCATTGAAATCTTTTGTTGTTTTCCATTTATCAAAAATGTCTCGAAAGACAAAAACACTTTCAAATTTAATAGAATCGTAGACACGAATTAAAAAAAAACAACTAATTTCTCAACTCTCACTCTTACCTGGATTTGCGCCGTCTCGAAATTCTCTTGGAAGATTGCTGTATCGGAGAAAGTACTGAATGTGGGCCATTTCGTGGTGGACAGTAATGAGATCTTTCATGGTGACCTTGGTGCACATTTTGATTCTCAAAAAAAAAATTAATCTTTCAATATTGTAAGCAATTTTTTGATTTATTTTTTATATTTATCTGAGAGTAGATTTATGGGTAGAAATTTGTAGTCGTCGCTATACCTGTAGTCAAGACGGTTGCAGAAATCCCAGGCGGAAGCTTGGCAGATTAATGGACGGTCACCGGGGTCGACCAGGATACTTCCTGCCCAGAATTCCGGTGGCATTGCACTTAGATTAAGCGAGAGGAAAAATTCCTCTCCAACGCGGAACATGTCGATTGGTGTGTAACCCTGAACCGAATAAAACAACATCCGTTACTCTATAACTGCGATGAATTTTGAGATAATTTGTAGCTTTTAAGATAGTTGTCTAGTAAGCACTTTGAAATTATATTTTTATTAGAAATTGCATGAAAATATTCGTAAACATTAAAAATATTAATATTAAGGTAGTTCTATCAAAAAATTGTTTTCTTAGGATTTTGTTGAAAATTTGCGAAAAACTTCTTTTATATAATGTGTAATTGGATTTTAGATTTGAAGAGGTTTCACTACGTAGAACTCGAGATATTTATTGTCAAAAATAATCATTATTTTCTGCAATCTCTCATAAGAGCACGTGTTAAATATTGCGATCTTCAACTCTTGATATCTTGACTTCTGGCTAGTGAAATTTTTTCAAATTTTACACAGCTCTTTAAAGTAAATAAAAGAAGTTTCCTTTAGTTTAAAAAAAATCCTGAGATTTTAATTTTCCTAATTTTTATACATACGTAGCAAAAGTATAGATCATCTTGGATATCCTTCAATTTAGAATATGTTGTTCTTGTGACAATTTGCAATAACTTTTCTGAATGAATTCAAGCTTAAAAATGATATGATATTGAGATAAATTAACATAAAAACTTTTGATTTGACTATACCGATAAAACTACCTTAATATCCTGGTAAAATTCTAAAAAAATTCACTGTTCCAAAATTTTCTCCAAATTTACAAGAAATAATGGTCATTGAAGTCATTTAATACAAATACTACTTTGAATGAACTTCTTTTTAAACATTTATACAATATGTCAAAATATTGTCTGTAAGTAATTTAATGTAGTTCTATAATTACAGTCAAATCAAATTTTTTATTTCAACTTATCTCCATACAATGTGGTCTTTGAGCTTAAGTTTTTGCAAATTATCTCAAGAACAATGTATTCAAAATTCAACGTTATCCAAAGAGACTTGTTCTTGCTACATATGTATGAAAATTCAAAAAATTCATAATCTTAAGATAAAAAAAAAACTTGAGGAAGCTTCTTTAAAGTACAATAAAGAGCAATGCTAAATTTTAAGAAGTTTCACCATCTAGATTTCAAGACATTTAGGATAAAAAATCGCAATATTTAATACGGACTCTTATGGAAGAGAACTAAAAATTAGGATTTTTAACACTAAATATTTAAATTTTTACGTGGTGAAACCCTTTAAAATTTGGTACGCATATGCGTAACATATCAAAGAATGACTGTACCAATTTTCAACAAAATCTTAAGTAATCGATAAAACTACCTTAATAAAGATTTTTAGAGACATTTATTAAATTTTTCAAGACTGTTCACTTTACCTGAGCTTGCATTTCTTGCGTCACGTCCATATAATATTTTCCAGGATAGGGTGTGGTTAGGTCGATTATGTTTGTCCAAGATTGAGCCCATACATTTCCTGAAAAGGGTTGCAGGTAATTGCATCGTCTTTCAAGCACTCTCCAACTTCAATGAGTTTGGAAAGTCAACGTGAGTGACTGTAACCGATTATCCATCGATTTTCATACCTAAAATATGCGCCGGAAGTGGCGTGTGTCCTCCGAGTTTCTCCGGTCCATAAAGATCTCGAAGCTTTTTCCTTACGTATGCATGAAGCTCTTCGTAAAGTGGCTTTATAGTTTCCCAAACTTCATCGACTTCCTGTTGGAAATTTGGACTCTCGTAGGGGAAAGTCCAATATTCGGCTGCGTCAGTAAAATCTGAAGATTTTTTTTTTTAAATTAATATCACAATAATTAAAAAAAGTACTTTACAATATTTATTTAGCTATTGTTTTTGATGATAATAAAAATAAATAAATATGATGGAAATTTGTGGTGATTTATAAATTTATCATTGTAAAGGACAATTTATTTGTTTATTTATTTAACTTACTATTTAATCTAGCAGCATCATTGTTCAACTGAACGAGCTGTCCGTACAAATCTCTAATTTGTGATCCACTTCGTCTTCGCCATTCCATCCAGACCCATTGGAGTTCGTCCCAGTCTCGACTTTTGGCCATAATACTCGAAATATCTGAAAAATTAACACAATTTTTTTATATTCAAAATAATGACATGGCAAAATCCAGTAAAAAGTAACATTTTTTGTGTATTTTACGAATTTTTTTGATAATCTCGCGCACACAAAATAATTACTCGAAAAGTGTCTATAATTTTACGATTTTTTTGAATTTCAAGTAGATGCAAAAAAAAAGAATTTCTCACCTGGATAGAGGCGAAGACCACATCTGAATGGGTCGTTGTAGGCACATATCGTGGCAGAATTATAGATACTCAGCATGTCATTTATAACTCGATTATACTGAAACGATCAAAATAAAAGAATATCAATATCCAGAGAAGTAAAATGTTTTTTCCTGTCTCATTATTAGAATTAGGTAATTAACTTCTCATTATTATATTTTATATTTCCCGGACAGTATTAACCTCATGAAAATCACGTTAACTAGACTGTGTGGAATAAATTATATAAAATAAATTGGGTATAAGAACATTTATTACCAAATCACATTGAAATTACTACTGGATTTAAAAAAAATCGATAATGTTTTATGAAGTGCAAGCTAAAAAAACTGTTCTACGACTAGAAAATGACTTTTTCATTATTTCAAACTTCCTGAATATCATCAGAGCCATGAAAATTGCATTAACTCCATTTCTGGTACAAAATATAGTCTGTAAATTTCGCCTCGAAAGATCGGATGTGCTGCAAGTAGAAAGTGAATTCTAGAAGAGCGAGCTATATCTGTTTATTCCTTAGACACAGATATATGAAGAAAATTATATGCGAAACACTACAATGTTTAATCGTACTATATTTGAAAGATTATGCGAATTTTTCATAGAAGGAATAGCAACTTTGATAATCATTTTCATAATTTTTATCTGATCATTTTAATTGTCACAATAATTACTATGCATTACACATTAAAAAATTCTCAGAGAGAAATTTTGATTATCAAATAGATTGGATTAATATAAAGGATTTTTAATTGTTGTTTTGTATTTTTAAAACTTTCAAACATAGAGTAATTTTTATTATACAGTCAATTCGATCAATTAAAAAATAGGTTTTAATTCACTGTTTCATAAGAAAAATTCTCAAATATAATTTTGATTATGCAATGTTTCACATGAAAAACCCTCAAACAGTAATTTTGATTAGAGAAATAATTAGATTAATTACAAAATAGGTTGTCGATTACAATTTTATGTCAATTCGTAAATATAGTAATTTTAATAACATAGATGTTTAAATCAATAAAAAAAATAATTACGTTTAAAGTAAATACTGTTATATAAAAAATACCAAAACAGGCTAATTTTGAATAGACAGATTAATATATCAATCAAAAATATTTGAAATTACTGCCTTACAAAAAAAATTCTCAAACATTTTAAATACTAATGTTAAAGCGAAGCATAACTATGTTTTCCATGATACATACTCAAACTTACAGTAAGGGGCATTAATATCGGGACACGATGACTTTTCGAATATTTTTCGGTCAAATGGTTCGATTTGTAAATTTCACAAAAGTACATTCGAATAAATTTAATTATAGCTTTCGAATGAATCGAGATTCATTACGATCGGACAATAATTGTTCCCGTGGCAAAGATTTTTCCTATCAATGGAAATCGGGACAAAGTGACGTTATCAAATATGGGGACGTATGGTGACGGGACAAATTTTTAAATCATGATCTATCAAAAGCGTATCACAAGACGTTTTCAAAAAATGATGGACCTTCATCCGACAAATACGCTTTCGTCATGATTAAAAAATCGCGACTAAAAAATTAAATTAATTTATAAAATAAAATAAAATAAATCGAATTAAATTTATTCGAATATACTTTTTAAAATTGAAAAATCGGACAATTTGACCAAAAAATATCCGGCAAACCAATTGTCTCGATATTAATGCCCCTTTTACTGTATACAGTAATTCCTATTACAAAAATGATCAGATTGATAAAAAAAAATATAAAAAATAATTGTTTTTCATAAAAAATTCGAAAAATTTCGAAATTATAACAAACGTGCTGAAAAACACAGTAATAATTTTTCGAACAAAATGTTCACCACGCGGTTTCGCTCATCGTGGAAATCCCCATACACGTTCGCCGAGTTTACAGCGCAGTCTCGTGGTCCGTCACGCTCGAGCGAACCCGAGACCGCGAGTGTTCTCCCCGACTTGTAAAATCTTCAAAAACCACAAAAGAACAAAAAAAATTCTCCCGTATAAATCAACAACGCGAACAGTAATAGCAACAATAAAGTTGCGAGGCTGCTTTCCAGTTCGCAGCAATATTTTAAACCGTCACACATGTAACTCCGGAAGTTGAGCCGACTGCGATTTATCGTACTGGAAAAAAATTATCCTCAAGTTCGATGGATTGATCGATGGAAATTCCGCGGGACCGTCTCTTTGAGCGAGACGAAAAAAAAAAGATTTATGGAAGAGAACTCGACGAAGGAATGCGACCCTGTTATTTCTGTGAGAACGTGTTCTATATACAAATATGTTTATATCGTCGTAATATATAGCATGATATAATGAGAGATGCGTAATACGAGATACGTTAGAATTCATTCCGCAGAGAGAAAACGTCACTTTTGTGGATCAAGGCTTTTTTTTCTCTCGGCGAACAAAATAGCTTTGATTTGAAAAAAATATTTTTTTTTATCATAAAAGATAATAATAAAGGTTTATTTTATCATAATTTTTTTTACTTGTTTATATATAGATAAACCTTAAAAAATTTTTGATGCGTATTATTATAAAAAAATCAAAATTTATTTAGGTCGAGTTCGATCAGTATCACGAAGTTTGGAGAAAGATTTTTGTGATGTAACTTATTAAAAAATTATGAATTTGTTGTATGAATGTATACGAATATATGAATCTCTTATTTAAAAGACGAATAGGATTTTTAAAATGTATTGTAAATAAATTTTTTTTTATTTAACTTTTATTAATTAACAATAATGATTGTACTAGGAATAAAATAATTATATTAATGATGTGACATAACAGACATAATACTAATTAATTTAAGTTTCTTTTTTTTGTCTCTCTAGTACACTGAAAAGCAAATTTGTTTGATCTAATAAAATATTAGTTCCTATACGTTCAACGATACCTTTTTTCAATTCGAATTAAATTCTTATTTGATTTAACTTAATAAGTCTATTTATTCAAATAAAAATGTGTTATGTTATTTAAATATTTTTTAAGTAAATATTTTCCAACTAAATCTGTTTTCGATGTATATAAGTAGTTAAGGCAAACGTCCCAATAGTTAGACAAATAAGGGTTTTCTTACTTTATCTTTATTATAAATAATTTAAACGAAAGAATCTTCTTTAAATTTACATCCGAACTATTATCTGATATTTTAGCAATCCAAAACTCATCTTATGTCTCAATTTTAAACAATATTTGAAGTAAATAAACACTAGGATGTTCTAACAGTTGGCATAGTAAAATTGGATCCAGTCTCTAAGATTGAGCGAGCTTACTTCAAAAGTGTAATGTCATGAAAAATGCACCACAACAATAATATGTACAATTTTATGAAGAAATAAAAAATTACAACATTTAAGGATGTCTTCCAAGTTAAGTTGAATACTTTTTACAAATTTTTTTTCTATCATTCGTCATTTATTGTTAATAATTAATACAAAAGGCCCGAAACCTCATGTTTTTCTTTTTTCTACAGTTTTTAAAATGTTTAATGAATATAATAAATAGTTTTTATAAAGAGTCACTCATATGCAAAACAATCGCTTTTTTAAAATAATGGTACGGAATTGTATTCTCGCATCTACTCAATATTAGAAATCGAATTTTAAATTACGAATATTTTCATTAAATAGTCGGTAAAGACAGGTTTTTTTTGTACGAATTTTGTAACTGAGAACTTTTCTAATCGTTTGATCCCAAAATGATACATTTTTTTTAATCAACACTTTTGATAGACATCCTTAAAACATAATAGCAAATATCACCAAATTATTGAGACGTTTAATCTTATTTCTTATTTCTTTTGCATCTTTTTTCATGAGGATGTGTGTCCTTCATGCTGGAGAACCTAAGTCAGTCGTCATTGAGAATCGGAGCATCGAAGTGATCGATCAGCCGTGACAAAGGGCGACGAAAGATAAAAATAAGAAAAAAAAGAACAAATTACGCAATGAACGATTCAAACTGCGATAGATTCCAACGAAATATATATATATGTATTTACAATATGCTTTTTTACGCAGTCACCGAGATGCTGTTCCACGGTGTAAACAGCCTCGTTCTCCATCCCGCTCAACTTTTATTCTTGCACTTAATTTTCTCACGTAGACGACAAATGACCCACGCCTGAGACAGACCGGGATAATCGTGCTCCGGCTCGACGGGATTTCTCTCACGACGAAAACAGACGCGCTACGTGTAAATTCACTTTTTTCCTGAGCCACTTTTTTTCGGGAGATTTAACCTTGCTCGGTCGCAAACGTGACCCGGTTGGATGCATGATTATATATTTTTCGGTATGAAAGTAATGTGAGAACTCGTCATAATTGCTGGATTGTTTCAATGCTTGAGATTTAATTTTATGGCGATTTTGAAGTTATCATTTCTTGGTTGTTTTTCTTTTTTGCCTCGTTATTAACTCTAATCACGAACACCTTCGAAAAATTACACGTTACTCGTATGTGGTCCAATAGACACTGCAAAGCTTTGAAACGTTCTTAAAATGATTGTATGTTGTTTCAAGGATACTGGCATCCTGTCAAATTTCAGTCGAAATTAGTCAAAATTGAGGTATTTGCCTCGTCCAACGCCTCTCTCTTCTTAGTCGTTGCAAAAATTGTCAGCGTTTAAACTCAAAACATCGGTATTAAGATTCTGGCCAACTTTTTGAAACATTCGTCATTCCAAATTTTCTTGTGTCAAAACATTAAGTCTTATATTTTTACGTTCTTACGATGTAAAAAAGAAAAAAAAACTACAGGACACAAATTTTTGAGAAAAAATAACAATTTTGATTACCGAGGTTTGGAAATACATTTTTTGAAGATCTTTTGATACAAAAAGTGAAATAACAAAAATTTGTTCAAATTTCAGGAGAATTATCATTTGTACGAAATACGTGAATATAGTTTAAAAAAATGTTTTGACTATATGGATTTATCGAATAATTAAACGAAAGATTGAATTTTGAAGTCTTACTGACATGTATAATAGGGCGGTCCAAAAATATGACTGATTTTATTTATTAGCGGAAACACACGTTTAATATATTTTTGGAATGATGAAAAAGGATGCCGCCACAAATTTCAACCCTTTAAAAAAATTTTCAGAGGTGGCGATATTCAATTTTTTATTTTCGACTTAAATAACATTGGAAAAAATTTTTTTCATTAGAAATTTTGTAACTGAAATTTGGTGTGGCATCTTTTTTTATCATTCCGAAGATATTAAACGTGTCTCCGCGAATAAATAAAAGATTCATTTTTTTGGACCACCCTAATGTATAATTTGATATTTATTTGAATACAGCAGCCATTAAACATTCGACTTAATTGTAAATTGAATTAATTGATAATTAAAATTGTCTGATGATTAATAAAAATAATCAGAATTGGTACGTTTTGTGTGAATAATACTCAAAATTTTCGAGCTGTCACTGCACTATAATAAAACTATGAAAGTTAAATTTCTTTATTTCGAGATTCAAAAAACTAGACTCAATTTAATTGATTACACGATATACTTATTTTCTCATGTATGATTGATTATTACTAAAAGTGACACTCACTTGAACGTACATGACTGTTACTAAACGTTTTCCGATAATGACCTACATTGTGAGATACACGTCTTACCGATATACTGTCAACTGACCTAGTAATTTTAAATTGAATCGAAAATTCGAACGATCAATGTCAGCGAGAGAGATAGGTGGTAAAAAGGTGATTGGTCGAAAATTTTTGGAAAATTGAAAAATAAAAATTTTTTCGAAAATTGAAAAATCAATCATTCTTTTGAAATTATCTTGACCAATCACCATTCTTTTCGTATGCTCATCTCTCTTCTTCTTAAATTTTAAATTAAAAATTTTTAAATTTAAATTTTTTAAATATTAAAATTTAAATTTTAAATTTTTACGTCAGTAGAAAAAGTCGGGGTGAAGATGTGTCTCACTAAGTAATTCAGTATCGAAAAGCGTTTAGTGGTAATCAAGCAGGTTCAAACGAGTGTCAACTCCAGTAATAATCAATATTTTACGTGAAATGCAATACTTTTGCACTAGATTTAATTGAGTTAGTGAATTTAATTGAATTAGTTTTTAATTGAGTTAATTCTCAAGATCGATATACGAGTGACACGAAAGCTTTATCAAAACTTTAAGCTAGCACTATACAGAGAGAATTTCTTAAGAAAAATTACTATTTTTTCGTACTATGGTAACAGTTTGAAAAATTATGAAAATTTTTTATAGACACGGAAAGAAATGTATACAAAAAATAACTATTTTTTATAGTATCGTAACAGTTTGGAAAAATTTTATGATTTTTCGTGCAAAAAAAAGTAATTATTATTAAATTATCAAAGTTGCTATGGGCTATTCCATCTCAATTAAACAACGATTTCATAATAAACCTTTTGATTTGTTTTATTTTTTAATATGTTGTTGTAGATGCAAAATAATGTATCTATGCGATTTTTTAGCCGTCTATCTTGACGCGTACCAAAGTTTCGTAAAATTCTTTAAATACTTGCAACTTTTACAATAATGAAGATTTGGGTTATTTTTTTTCTTTTATAATGTACTTTTTGGAACAAAAATTGAGAATTGAGAAAAAAAATGTTTAGTGTATTTTTGGTCATTTTGAGCTTAAAAATTGGATTTTTTTTAACGGGACCCCTTCGATTTCTTTTATTCATAAAATTCTACATTAAAAATCAAAATTTTTAAGCCTAGACCGAAGATGAGATTTAAATAACTTCGTATAAAAACAAGAAATATTTTTTTTTGTAATTTGGATCTTTTTTTCGCTCTGTGCTTGTGGAAATATTTTTTTTTTGATACGAAGTTATAAGTTCTATATCTAAAAAAATTCAAATTTTTAAAAATTATTTTGATCCTTTTTCGCTCTATGACTATGGAATTTTTTTTCGATATGAAGTTATTTGAATCTCATCTCCGATCAGTGCTAAAAAATTTTGTTTTTTTATGTAGAATGTTGTGAATTTTTTTAAATCGAAGGGGTCCCATTGAGAGAAAATTTAATTTTTGAGCTTAAAACGGATAAAAAGACAATGAAAAAATTTTTTTCTCAGTTTTCATGTTTTTCCAAAAAATTAATTAAAAAACCAAAAAATAACTCCACATTAAGTTACGATACTTTAACTATTGTAGAAGCTATGAATATTCAAAGAAATTTACGAGACTTCTGTACGCATCAAGATAAAAAGATAAAAATTTGCATGGATACTTATTTAGCATCTATAAACTGTTATTACAGTACTATTAAATATAGTTGTAAGTCACTTATTTAATTGAAGATAATTTTAATTATAAAATGAAGTATAATTTTTCCAAATTTTTACCATATGAGTGATTATAATAAAGTAAGTAATAGTTTGTATAATATCATTTAAAATTATATTTAAAATTGTAGTTTATTTGAATAGTGAACTTACCCTGTCGAGTTGGTCGGGCGGAAGCGCTGCTGGTCCAACAGCCGCGAGATATTTCAATCGTCTCGCCACAATTGGATCTCTCACGTTGGACACGTCCAACCTGGATATCAAGAGCCATGCCTGGTTCTGAAAATCGGCGTATTGACGCTGCGCCTCGAGCTGCAGAAAAAAAATGCACATTATTGCAATATTTAATTATCTGAGAATCGTCCTTAAACGTGACTATTGTACTGAACGCAATTCACATCTTTGACGCAATGTCTCACATTTTTACGATCTTTTTCCATTTTTATGAAGCGCGTGTTAAAATTTTTTTTAACATTGTTGCTTTCATTTCAAAATTCAGCAATTAAGAATAAATTGCTGGAATGAATAAATATACTTTATTACTCGTCATTTATCAAATTACGAAAAAAATAAAACGTTTATTTTTTCTCACGATATTTCACGATGATATACATATGTATTCTAACAGCAATCGCAACGACAAATAATCAGCGAAGCTTATTATCATTATGCATAGCGATTTGCTTTGTGAGATAAGACGACTGCCACTGTCCCTTCGCAAAGGGGCAATGCACTGATGCAGTACAGACTGCTATAACATTTTTAAAAAATTTTTATTAAGTTTTACAATCATTTTATTATTTATAATAATATTATTATATTATTATTTTTATTATTTTTATTATAAAATTATTACAATTATCAAGGATGTCAATTAAAAATTTTAATTAAAATAAAAATCTTTTTTTTTTTGAGATCAAACATTTGATAAAGTTTTCAGCTACAGAATTCACAGATAGGAGACAATTTTATTTATTTTTTAAATATTTTATATAAAAGTGAACTTTTAGAAAAATAATTCATTACATTGATTGCAAATTTTGAAAATTATACGACAGTAAAATTGTGTACAGTTTTGAGGTAATGCAACAACTAGTGACGATAAATATAGATTATATTTTGTAACTTTAATAAAACTTAATATGGTAACAAATAAAATATTATATCCGGAAACTAAAAAATTAAGCCCTTATTTTCAGTCAATATAAAATAGAACGTTAAAAATGTTTCGTATTACTGTCGATTGTCTTATAATAATTTTTAAATAATTTTATAATAATTTAAATTTACTTTGAAATATAATTATAAAATATTCTAATATTAAAAATCAATGTCACTAAGATTAAAGCCATGAGTGAACAAAATGTTTAAAGTGTAAAAATAAAGTAGACAACCTGACTCGAAAGCCATCCCTAAAATAAAGAAAATCCATTTGTCATTCAGGTCAGTAATACATTCGAAGAGGAAAAAACGAACTAAAACGGGAAATATAACTCAAATCGGCATCACGTCAGGTTCTTCGTAATGACAAAAAAAAAGATCAAATTCTCGACAACAATGGCTCGAGGATGTTTTTTTTTATTTTTCTTCCGAGGGAAGCACACGAGCGGGATGGAAAAATATCTGCGTAATTGTCGAGGAACAACAATCGCAATGATTACAAGACGAGTCAGGTGCGTGGCGCTCGTAAGGATTATTTTTTTTATTTTTTTATTTTTCCTTCGCATCGTGACGGGAGAGAAAAACCGGCCCGACGACGAGAGGAGCTTCGGATTGTCGTGCGCGTTTTGCTATAAAGTCGCAGATAAAGCGCTGTTACCGTCATTTCCCTACTGTTACTCAATTCTAATCGCAACGAGCACAGTCACAATGGCATCACCTGGGAATATTTCCCGCATGTAAGCGCGCATTAGCGAGAGAACCGCCAGACGAGCGCGTGCACGCCCTTTCTCTCGAGTCCTCGCGATGAGCGATTTCGACTCGCGCCGAAACGCCTTTGATAGATCATTGCTTATACACACTGAGAATAAATGTTGATTGAATTAACTGAAATTTGGTTCATTCGACAAAATTTCAGTTGATTCAAACCAATATTTTTTGAATCAACAAAAATTAAATTGATTCAACCAACATTTTTTCTCAGTGCACTGAAAGAAATCACGATAGTGCATTTTATCACAAAATAACAACTATGCTGATTATTTTACAAGTAAATATACGTTTATTGTAAAATAATGTATATTTTGGATAGAATCTAAATAGAATATAATTATAGTTCCATAATAATTGGTTATAGTTATCACTTTTGTATAGTAAAATTTATCATTATTTTCTCTCAGTGTAAGGTGGCTCATCAATGAATTAAGGATGTTTAAAATTGAAAATGATGGAAAATTTTACATAATAAGTAACATCTCTAAAAGGTTGTGTTAATATTTCACGACGATTAGGAAGCTCCTCATTAAGATATTAATTGTTAAAAATGGCTATTTTTTTATCCTCCCATAAGATCACGTGTTAAAAGTAGCAATTTTTTTGCATAATAAATATCTAAGTAAGATGCTTCCTAATAATTTAAATGAAATTTTGTACTGATCTTTGTATGGTATTGAAGAAGCTTCATTTAATTTTTCAAAAAAGTTGCATTATTTTTTTATGCACTCACATAGAGAGTAGACCTGTCATTGGATGACTTTGAATTTCGAGTATGTTTTTCTTCAATTGATTTGCAGCAACTTTTCTAAATAAATTTTTACTCTCAAACAACTTCGTATAGGAGAAAAACGTTTTCAAACTTTTGATTTTTTTACTCTACGGACTCAACACTCTTAAAAACGGGAGATATAAATCAAATTTTGACAGGGTATTATTTGGATATAGCAAACAAAACTTGAAAATTTTGGTGTTAGTGGCCAGGCGAATTGTTGTAAACGAGCTAATCAAAATTTGTATTTTAACAATGCTTTCATGGGACATTATTACATTTTCATGGAGTATGACATGATGTATTTTGACAAAAACGGGAGAAATTTTGATCAAAATTGAAGTACTGCAGGATAAAATCTTGAGCTTTTTAATGATATGTGATTAACTAGGTATTGCCAGGGAACTTTTTCCAAAAATTTCATTTAAAAATGATCCTGCGTAAGAGTCTCGGAAACAATTTGACTATTCTGCGACCAAACATTGAGCCAAACCGCGTGAAAAATATATCTGTCAGTACAGACCATTTTTAACGATATTAGTAATAATGTTATATTTTGATAACGCCAATTTGTATCAAAGATATATAACCATGCAAATTGAACATTGTCATTTGATTAAAAAATGCAATCAACTCACAAAGTGGTTTGAGAGCAAAAGTTCATTGAAAAAAAGTTATTGCAAATACAAGGTCATCCAAGGTGACGTGTGCTTGCTTCGTAATAAACAAAATAAATAAAAAATTGTTTCAGATTTAAGAAAAAAAACTAAATAAAGCTTTTTGAATGTTGGAGAAAAATGTATGTAAAATTTTAGAAAGCTTCACCATGTAGAAGTTCAGATATTTGTTGTTGAAGACCGTAGTATTTAGCACGTGCTCTTACGGAATGATGCAAAAAATGTGATTTTTATCAATACGAACGCCAACGCGGCCACTTTTTTGACACGTTTGAATTGATATTTTGCTATTGTTCAAGGCGCATACTTCATACAACTTTGCATTATGCACTCTTTATTGATTAGAGGTTTAATCTCTTTTTTAATATAGGATACATCCGCACCAACATTTTTACAAGTATTTTGAAACGATGTTATAAATTTGAAACACTAAACTATTCACTTTTCGTATGTCTGAAAATGACTGGAACTGACACTCGATTGTACTTGTCGAATTGTTACTAATTGTTTTTCGGTAACGAACTACTTTGTAAGACCCAACACGTCTTACTCCGACACTTTACACTGGCCAACTGATTTTAAATTTCGTCATAAAACCGAACAATTAAGACCTTAATTGGTTTTTCACTCGACCTCGACCGATCACCATGGAAACCTTAATGACCGAGGGATTAACCAAAATTTGAAAATTTTTTTTCCTCGTTACGCT
>JAPYYW010000280.1:0-87736 GCA_030522545.1 Cremastinae sp. A BG-2022a | reverse complement strand
GAAATTGAGATATTTATTGTTAAAAATCTCAATTTTCAGTGCTCTCCCATAAGAGCCTGTGTTAAATATTGCCATTTTCAATCCTAAATATCTTGAAATCTAGATGGCGAACCTTTTTAAAACTTCGCACATCTCTTTATTGTACTTCAAAGAAGCTTCCGTTAGTTTTTTAAAAAAATCCTAAGATTATGATTTTTTTTATTTTCATATGTACGTAGCAAATACAAGTCACCTTGGATGATCTTGTATTTTGAGTATGTTGTTTTTGAAACAATTTGCAACAATTTTTCTTAATAAATTTAAGCTTTAAAACCACATGGTATAGACATAAATTGAAATAAAAACTTTTGATTTGACTGCACCTATAGAACTACCTTAAATTTTTTTTTGACGTCTATATAACTATTATTTTTTCCCAAATATTAATCAGTTTGAAGATAAACGTTTGTATATCTGTTTTTCTTCTCTCTCTCTCTCTCTCTCTCTCTTTATATTTACGTGTCAGATAATATCACGTAAACACTATCTTAAGTTTCTTATGTTTACGTTGACATCATTTCAGTTTGATAAAAAGAAGACAAAAATATGTTGAGACAAATTTTTTTTTGAATGAATTTTCACCATTTTACCACCTTAATAATTATCGAACTATCTTAAATAAAAGCTGATGTGAAATACCCAATTTTGAGTGAATTTTTGAACAAATCCCACGCTCATATTTTTCAACCAAATGAATTGAAATTTGATTATGATATGCAATGTACGCTATACTAGTGCATGACACTCCTGGAATTTCACAAAATAAAAAAAAACAAACTAACAAAAATTTTCTTTGTATTTTAAAATTCTAAAGTATCATGCACTAGTATATACTATAGCATGTACACTACATAACGTGTTCAAATTTCAATTCATTTGCTTGAAAAATACGAGTGTGGGATTTCTCCGAAAAATTACTCAAAAAGGGCGTTTCACATATTACCTTAAGGTAAAAAAAATTGAACATTTGTCATAATAAGAGAAAATATGTCTTTCGATAATTCTTTAAATATTTTATCGGGACCCTAAAAACCCCAAGAATTGTTATTTCCGGGACACACTGTATACATTAACACTTGCTGCGTCTCTATGTATACCTACATATAATATATACATATATAAACAGTATATATAGTAAACAATGGAAAGAAAGAAAATGAAACAGGTTTTGCTCGGAGATTGGATCGGGCGAGCACAGCTCTCGGGAGCCCACAATTTTAGGAGAAGAGAAACAAGACGGAGAAGCGAGAAGGATGTGTTGTTGAAAAAAATGAAAGGACGAGATTTTTGATAAAAAAAGAAAAGTGACTCGTAATAGGGAGGAGAGGAAAATATACAATAGGGATCTTCGTTGCATGTGGGATTTATCCGGGTGCCTCTTGGGCCTATTTTCTTCTCTCTCTCTCTCTCTCTTTCTCTCTGCTGTTGGTCGGGTTCATGGTTCACCGACGAAGAATTGTTTAACGCCGAATTCAACGATCCGTGAGCGCCACCGTCTGTCACAAAGCCAGTGAAGAAACATCGCGGCGAGAGCGATAACGACGCGCGACGGGAATGACAATGAGAACGAAGATTCGTCTGCGGAGCGACGCGCGCGCTCTCTCGCTTCCCCGCGACCCAGGATAATTAGAAGTTAATTAACTAATGGCCCTTTATGCTTTATCCGCGAACCCCGCGACTTCCACTCCGGATATTCCGCCCCGAAAGCCTCCCAAGCCGCGGAGCATTCAAATTCTTGCTTTTTTTCATGCTCCCGCGACGCTTTGATCACACTCTCGTCCCTCATCATTCTTCTCGCAATCTCAGCTAACGCTCATCGCTCCATATTTTCGTTATTTTCATGCGCGATGATCCGAATTTTTATAACGTGATTATTTATTTTATTCCGGCGTCAAAAATATTGTAACGTGATATTTAAACGAAAATTCAATTAAGGTTATTATTGCGTGGGGTGAAATATTTTTGATAAGATTTTGATGAAAATTTGCATAGACGTTCTTTGACTCAATTTGCATGTGTGCACCAATTTTTAGGACGATTTACAGTAGGGAAGTTGAGATATTTATTGATTATTGATAGAAATCACAATTTTCGGTACTCCGTCATAGGAGCATATTTTCAATAATTAATATCTTAACTTCTACACTGCGAAGCCTCACGAAATTTGGCATGGATCTTTGTACAATATCAAAGAATGTTTAATTTTTAAAAAAATTCCAAACAAATTTTTTTTCGACATTTTTTCAGTCATACAACAAGTACAATGGACCCTGAACGATCTTGTAATTCGATTATGTTATTCTTTAATAAATTCGCAATAACTTTTCTAAATGAAATTTTATCCGAAAACCATTTTTTACCTGAGAAAAATTGAGCAGCATCTTTTAACTTTCACCCCGAAACAACCTTGATCAAATATCGATTTATATCAATTTTTAAAGATATTTTTTGAGTACTCTCAATTAATTTAAAAACCATTGAAAGGTTGTTGGAACGATATTATTTTTCTGCTGGTGAGTTGCAAAATCGGGAGCAATTCCGTCGATGAATTTCTGCCAGGTCTCGTGACGCGGGGGCGTCGCGCATTGTCGTTCCGTCCCTTTGAGCCGCCCGGCGTTCGCGTTGCATTTTTCTTAAAGCGAATTGTCATCCAGCGAAAAATCAGCCAGGTCCCGTACGGGGAATCGTCTCGATGGGAGGAGAACGAAGTGCGAGATAATGAGGAAATATTCAACAATGCGCGGAGCTTATCAACCGAAGGCGTGACAGAGAGAGAGAGAGAGAGCGAAAAAAATCGAAAGAAGAAAAAAAAACAAAGAGGATGCACGCATGCATGCATCCCGCGTCGCGAATCCCGTTGGACTCGTCCCTTCTTCGTTGCAACTTCTGCATTCGCGCCTTTTCTGAATAACGCGCAGAAAAAAAATTTTCAACTCGACCCCTCTCCCCTTTGACGAGTCTCAGTCAACGTTGGAATTAATAATTGCGAGATTGCTAATGGAATCGTACCAAACATTTCATATACATACATATACACATTTTATATGCATTTTTATATTATTTTTAGTATTTATCCTATATTTATAGCATTTTTATCATATGTGTATACATGGTTATAGTATGTGCTTATGGTATATAATATATATTTATTTTTATATACCTTTTCGACGATAACTATTCAACGGTAAATTAATTTGTTAATTTTATTACTTATTACTATATAAAAGTAATAACTGTACCGATTATGTGAAACTGATTATATTTTATTTAGATCTTTTTCTAAATATAAATATTTTGTTTTGTTATGAAAATTTATTTAGTTATAAATCAGCATAATTGTCACTTTTTTATATATGTAATATAATTTTATACGTTTAAAATTCTTTCCGTGTATATATGATTTGTATGAAGTAAAAAATTATTTTGAAGACAAATTTGTAAATTTTTATATATAAAATCCAATTTCTTATAATTCGTTTCAGCTGAGCGTAAAACTTCCCTCGGTAAAGACTGGCACGGTGCTTGTCTACGTTGTGAAAAATGTAACAAAACTCTAACGCCCGGAAGTCACGCGGAACACGACGGCAAACCTTACTGCAACAATCCGTGTTACTCGGCACTTTTTGGACCGGGAGGTACGAAAATATACATTTTAACACTGATCGGTACACATTTATATAATAAGTCTGATGAAAATGACGACTTTTCTCGTTAAAAAAAAACATTAAAGTTTAAGACAAATTATGTTTAAGACAAATTATATATAATAACGATGTTTAATTAAAGGTTTCGGTCGGGGCGGCACCGGAAGTTACATCTACAACAAATAAAAACTTCGACCGCGATGAAGAATTTTCACGAGTACCTCTATACCGTTAATATTTACATTTGTATACTTTATTATTATAATGAGAAAAATTAAATGTACTTCACTCCCAACAATACAGAGACAATTTTGAAAATTTCTCGGTGCTTTATTAATATTTATTGAAATAAAAATTGTCTACATCCTTGAGGGGAACATTCTGTTACGATGATCACAATAAAACCTCGCACACGTTTTACATTTATCCGTTACGATGGATAAACTTAGTTTTTAGGCAACTGATGAGTTTTCAGATCTATTAGTTCCTTCTGATTCCAGATTTCTTGCCACTGGCAAATAATCTTTCCATAAACATAGAGACGCTAAGGTCGTTCATATTGTACTCTATCTCTGAAGTATCTACGCCTTTTGAATTTTCAATGTTGTATTGACTCTGCGTCGTGAGATTGTAAGTGCTGTCGGAAAAAAATAAAATAGGCTCCATGTAGGAAAAGAAGGTAAAAAATTCGATGTACATAATTAGTTCGATATTCATTTTTGCGCTACTTACTTGGATTTAGTCTTGTACAGACACGTTTCATTCAGTTTCAACGTATGTACATTAAGTAGATCTGACACTGATGATTTCAGATGTTCGTCCATGCACTTCCTGAATGGAATTTCGCAACTGCAGAGACGGATTCTGTAATTGTGTTTGTTCTCGATGCCATACTTCTTTTTTTTTGGGTTAATATATTTATTGCATTTATATTTTTCGGTACAGCATTGTGGTGGTGCAGGCACAACGGCTTTCTTTCTAGTCAACGTGCACCAGTAACTCAAGCCTGAGAAATGTATGTCAATTTAATTATTAATTATATTTCAGTGTAAATGTGGAACTTTGTAGAGCCAAGTGAGATAAATTGAACTGAAAATATAAACTTAAACTTAGTGACGTTTCAAATATACGATATTAATAATATTTATCATATAAAATGAATAATTTGAATCGTATAATTTCAAGATAATTATTTAAATATATTACAAGTCCATCGCCAGTTATTTGTTTCAAAAAAACTTGAATAAAAATGCTGGCTTCGCTTACAAAGTACTTTTGTTACAGTTGCGTTACAGAACAAAAAAGTTAAATTTTTTTACCTTTTATTGGACTCGAAGTGACTTCAAGGTTTGAAGGGGCTGCCGAATATAGTGCAGCGAGAGCGTAGAGACCGACAATGACCAAAAAAATTCTCATTCTGATCGGTTCGATAGAGACTCCGTTGTAATGTGAAAATAGGATAATTTTTAGCTACTATATATAGTCAAAAAAAACGCTCGAAAGCCAATCTATTTTTAGGCAATGTACGTATTAAATGTATTATAAGCAATTGTGTCAATATGTTCAATTTCAAAAAGATACAATTAAAGATATCTATGTAAAACAGTTGCTTTTAACGTAACGAAATAATTAAATACCATCGGGTATCGTACGTAAAAATATAATTACAAGGCCTCTTTTGACGTAATACATTAAAGTCTCATTATAGTCGGAGTCGACGAATTCCGTAGTGAAATTTTCCTTCGATTCTTCTATTATTAATTGGTATATCGTACCAGTTAGTAGTGGAATATCTGGAATGCTACTATCTCTAACATGGTGAATATATTGAGCAATTTTTGAAAAACATTTTTTTTATAGACATCAGAAGATAAGCTCTGAGCTAATAGACTAATATCGTCAAAATAATACACGCGCGCTTTAAAAATCGAGAAAAGAATTTTTTTTATAACCATCGAATTGTTTTTGAAGGAAAAAGTGAAGTAAAATAATTTTAAATAGATTTATTGTCAGGTTTTATGTTTGATTAGTCTTCACTGTATAACAATTAATTTTAAAAAGTAGCTTATTGTATAATCCTCCTGACATGATTATTCTTTTGTTCCAATAACTAAGCAGTAATCACGCGATTTCTCAATATTTCTGTTTAATTTTAGTATACTTTTTAGAATTAAAATAAATATCGATAACAATTAATACAATACAAATTGCTGATTTTTTTTAATATTCGCGGAGATGGTTTATTAAGTTTCAATTTTTATAAAGTTCATTGTCTTTTTCTTCTTGCAATTGTGCTTCGTACATTCCGTTGGTAATGAGTAAGTAGGTGCCAGAATTTCTGCAAAAAAAGAAAAGAAAATTATTCGAAAGAAAAGGAAAGGTAATTATTCGAAAATATCAAATGAATATGTGTTTTGAACTTACATGTTGCTCTCGAGCAAACACATTTTATTTGAATGCCACGTGTAAAAATGCCACTTATCCGTTGGTGACATACGTTCCTTCAAACACTCCCAGTATTCGGCTACAAAAGTACACAGACGGATTCTGTACTTCTTCGTATTGGAAACACCGCAGTCTGTTTCTTTCGCTTCTATAGAAGCGAAAATATTTCTTCTACGTAAATTTTGGTGGGATCAACTATACTCGTCAATTTCAAAGTTAATTTTAGTAATTCAACAAAATCTTTTTCTCCGTGTAGAAGAATCGCAGAATATCAATTAAAATATGTTGAAATGGAAAAAGCGGTCGCGTTGTTGCTCGTTTTGATATATAAATATGGAAGCGAAAAAATCTGTGTCAAATTCACTTTTGAAGCACTGTTCGATATTTTTGTGATCCAAAACCCAATTAAAATCTGCATTTCAACCAATTTTTTCATTAAATAAGTTTCATTAGGTTAGAAGTGATTGTAAAGTCAATAGTTTAATTTTTTATGACCGTATTATAAAAAGTATATCGTTCTTTTAGAGGAAATTAATGAATTGACTCTCAGAGATGAACGTCATAACAAGTTTTATAAAGTGAAATAGTGAAAGAAATGCAAGATTGATTTTTACATTTTAAAAGATCTGATTATCTTTTGCTTGATAATTCTATCCATCATGTACCAATTTAATTTTTTGATGCATATGTTTCTGTAGTTAGTCCTTAATAATGAACTTTGGAAACTAATTAATAGCATGATTTAACTATTTTCAAAAAATGTCGTGCATTAGAAATCGATCAATCTTCGCACTAAGCAAGAATTAAATAATCGTACTTTCATGGCAATAAATATTACGAAAATTAATTTTTCTATTTCATTTTTTACCAGAAAATTAAAAAAAATAGACAATTTGTTCAACGTTACCTGGGAGTTCTCATGTTGTAACACCTGCAGAAATTTGTGCATCAAGAGAGCAGAGAATAATGAGAAGTGAAAGAAGTTTATTCATTCATTCAGTTTACTCATTCATTCAAAACTGACGGAAGGAGAGCTTAAATAGTCAAAAATCGATAATTATATCATCCATCCTTACATTTGTATAAATAAATGCACATGTACATATTAAATGATTGATACAATTAACGTTCATATGTTTAATGCTTGAATGAGTTGGAAACAGTATGTGAATGGATACTGAATTATAAGTACGCAAGAGGTCGTTTGTACAGCAATCTTTATTCATTAGAATCATCATTACAGATAATGGAATGATTTTACAAATTAATATATGCGATCTATGACAAAATTATGTAAAAATTTGAGGAATCGTAATGAGGAAAATAAAAGAGTCCTTCAAGTGAACATGATGAAAGAAGTATTTTAAAAACGAATTAACTTCTTTCAATAGTGATTAAAAGCTATTCAAATTTTGAAACAGAAACAATCTTCCATAATAAAAACGTTTTACTGCTGTTTCTCCATATTTTTTTATCTCCATAGGAAATTACATTATTTTATAATTGTAGCACGATCCATTGCCACCTGTCGAAGGTGGGTGATGACAATACAAACACAAAAAAGGCTCCACATTTGCGAAAATCTTTTTGTTCCGATCATGCAATCTGCATACTGTCAGTCTGAAAAAGTTGGATTGTCTCAAGTCTATTGTCATCCATGTGTGGTAGCTTAATCTTTCAATGACTGTTGGATGATTAAAGGTTATACATCCTAAAAGAATTCATAAATGGATTGCTTATAATATCAACTTGATCAGCATATCTTTTATATATGTTTATATAATCTGTGTAGGTTATCAGCGAGTATTCAGTGGTGTGATTTTTCAACTGGGGTTCAATAGTAGGATGTCTGAAAATAAAAGTGAAACATGTCTCATTTAAAAAATAAAAGCAAGAAAAGATTCATTATCATTATATAGTGCGTAATGCTTATTTAAAACTAACCGTGTAGTTCTCTTCAAACATTTATTACCCCATAATGTCAACATTAGCTGCAAATCATTTGGGTATTCTCTTTTAATACAGTTCTCGAATTTGTATTCACATTTGCATAGACGGACTCTGTAGCTTTCTGAGTTATACAAGTGGTTGTGGAATTTCCTTTTTCCTGATTCTACAAACTTGTCGCATCCATAATTCTCAGAGCAGCATATAGGGTTTATACCATCAAAATTCGGACGTTCACACCAGTAATGCAAACCTAAAAATGTATTTTCTTTTTACACGAGCAACAACGCGGCCTATAACCAGGCGCATATGCTTCACACAACTTCGTATAATGCGCTCTATATTCCGATTAATTTATTACATTTTTTGACATTTTTTTTTAATTATTCACTTTTCGTATGATTTAAAATTACTGCAACTGCTGACAACTTGCCGAATTTCTACAAAATGTTTTTCGATAACGAACTACCTGGCGAGACCCGATACTTTATACCGGCGCCTAATGATTCCAAATTC
Source organism: Cremastinae sp. A BG-2022a (assembly GCA_030522545.1). Taxonomy (NCBI): domain Eukaryota; kingdom Metazoa; phylum Arthropoda; class Insecta; order Hymenoptera; family Ichneumonidae; species Cremastinae sp. A BG-2022a. The sequence continues at coordinate 79,145 of JAPYYW010000280.1, read as the reverse complement.
AATCGAAAATCCAAACAATCAAGACCGTGTTCGGCTTTTTACTCAACCTCGACAAATAATCATCATTGATAAACAATAGTCGAGGTATTCTCGGAAATTTTTTTTTTCTCATTACGCTTGACGAATTTTCTCTCTTTTTTTTAATGTTTATAATCCCCGAACTATTCAGGTATATTTGATATTAATAATAGACAATTGTGTTGCAAGTTTTTTTTTCAAATTATTACACGGATAAGTTAAGTTATAATAAAAGTGAACTGAGAAAATTTAGCGTGTTCAAGGACCTCTAGTCTGATTTTTCGAAAATCAAAGATAGGACAATCTCTAAATTTCAAGTGGCTGTAATGGGTAATTACTGAAAATTTTTTGCAAAACGAAATTAATGAGCGCACGTTGAATTTTTTTATGAGTATAGATTAGCCAGAAATTAATGCGCTCTTTTGCGAAGTTTTAATCAGAGGCTTCATATCTTTTTATATATAGGATATGATAATATTATGCGATAAAGACGATAATTAACTATTTGGGAAAAATCGCTGGACCAGTAAATGTTATTTCAGGAAAAATGTCAAAAAAGTTAATTTTTTAAATTTATTTTTCATTAACAAAAGAAAAAATAGTATAATTTTTTTAAACATTACCTTTGAGATGTCGAGAACTCTTGATGGTTTTATGTGCAGAAATTCGAGCAGCAACCGAACAGAAAATGACGAAAGTTAAAAGAAAATTCTTCATAGTGTGATCTGTTGAGGATGTTTTCGATTATAAAAGCGAAAGCACTTTCCAGGCCCTTAAATAGCTCTGAAACTGATAACAATAGATCTGTTGTTACATTTGTTCAAATATTTTACTTACATAATCAACAATAAAAATTTGTATTATTCATATGAATTGGTAAGGTCATTGCAAATGCGTACAATCGAAAATGTGCGTGTATACGAAATACAAGTAAACAAAAGGTGTTTCTAAAGCGGCCTCTCGATAAAAGGTATTTTCAGAAAAAGATAATGGCACATTTTCTTTAAAAATTCTCTAACATCTATAAGAAAGTAACTTGGCATCTTCGTATCTCAATTTTTGAATTGTTGAAAACATGATTGTGCATATCAGAAAATAAATAATTAAAAAATTGTAAAAATTTATAAATTAAAAAAATGCGGAATTTCAAAGGTTCAAAAGAATTTTAAGAATTGAAAAATTCACGAATTCAAGACGTTCTCCAGCATATGTACATGTATGTCGTAAAATTACTTTCGTACCAACGTCACAGGGTTTACTGAAAGGTATACACAAAGAGTGGATACCATATGAACAAATATCCAATACAATTTATGAAGCTATTTCACTTTTCCTATTAAAAAAAAATTACACGTGTCACAAATAAGAAGTAAAAAAATTTCTAGAAATATTCGACGAGGCAGAAAAAGTATTTCGTGCGATTCTTTGATACCTGATGGATCACAGTAAGATCGTCATGGTGTCCGAGAGAGCAAATCACCACCCAAATGCCAAGTTAATAAAATAAGACAAATTGACACAAAAATATAACTTCATTAACTGTTGTCGCTTGGTCGACACTGATTTTTTTTTCGTTTTTGTTACATCTTTATATACCATCAATGACATCACGATCATCATCGTTAATGACTCCCATTATACGGCGTTAGACGCACCGGTCCAAAGGTTTCGATACATGATAAGTGCCACGACAATAATGATCTTACGCCAGGTAATATAATGTATTTTGTTGAGCAATTGTCACGCGCCCAGGTGCCAAGGTTGTCATAAGTGAGCATGATACTATAGTGATCGTTGCGATGTTTTTTTTAATGATGGTTAACGATGAAGTATGACAGTTCCACCGTGTTTCCATTCTTCTTGATTAGAAATTTTATTTATTTTATTGAATAGATTATCACTGAAATTTATCCTCATAGTTAATAGTTGATACAAAAAAAAATGCCAAAAAACTTTTTTAACTTGAGGAAGCTTCTTTGAAGTACAATAAAGAGCTGTGCAAAATTTTAACGATCTCACTTTGCAAAATTAGATCGATTTTCATCTCATAACTCCGAAAGCAATATGCTTGGTTTCCTAGAGAAAACTGAAATATATGCTAATTTTCGTGGCGAATGCCGAAACATGCTAGTTTTTTTGGCGAATGCCGAAACGTGTTAGTTTTCGTGGCGAATGCCGAAATATGCTAGTTTTCGTGATAAATATCGAAACATGCTAGTTTTCTTCGTGGAGAAAGCCGAAACATGCTAGTTTTCGTCAACGAAAACAGATGTAACGTTGTTTTCGTGCTGAATATCGAAACGTGCTAGTCTTCGTAAAAAAAGCGTACCTAATTTCATCAAAATCGTACCTAACCACTTTTCGGAATGTTATCCGAAGTAAAACTTTTAATCGTCAATATCTTCGTTAAAAAGTCGAAACGTGCTTGTTTTTTATGCAAATCTTCGTGGAACTTCTCCGATTTTGAATCCAAGAGAACTTTCGCGCTTTTCGCATTCTAGCGTTATTATTGGTGGATACTCCGTTTCTACCGCTCTCGCGGTACGCTCGGGTAATCTTACTACCTCACCACGTGACAGACCTCCGGCTAACGTCCTCGTGTGCCCCCTTGCGCCTCGTGAAAACCCGAAAAAACAATGAATGATGGACGAACATCCGTAATTTCTCGCACATCGTAATTATCTCGACGCACGCGGTTTTAAAGTATCTCTTCTCTTTCTCGTACTAAAGATCGATACGACATCTTCTTCGCGCGTCGAGCCTCCGCATTGTCGTTTCGCCACTCTCTGTTACAATCTTAACCTCAAAAGTTCGTTTGTGATAAATATTTGAAGATGTACAAACGTTCTAGCTATCTTTTGTCCAACGTTACGAGACATTTGGCAAACAATTTGTACAACAATGCAAGAGACAACAGTTCGTTGGCATTGTTGATGGTGAAGCCAAACGAAAATTTCCTCGTTTTGGCCAATACGATTTTTCGCCGACACTATTCTGATGAGAAAAACGAAGATCCGGTCGCCGAACACGAACTCATGCGGAATCCTGAGGAAGAAGCTCGAATAAAACTGGAAAAATATCTCGTCGATCCGGAAAATCAGAAAATGTTGAAAAGAATAGAGCTTGAAGTAGAGATACGTCGTCAGAATGGAGAAAAAGTTCCGGAAGTAATGAAGCCCCAAATATGGTGGGAGCTCTTAAATCTCAAATCGTTCAATCAGAGGCGGTATGCATAAAAATTTATAATTATCAATCTCGATTCGCGCGTATGAATAGAAAATTCCTCCTTTAAAAATGTTTCTACAAATTTGTCTATACTGTTACACCTGTATTTTATTGTCTTCTAACTATTATTACTATTTTCCATGACAGTCGTTATATTGAGTTTTGTTGGAAGGTGGAAATGAAAAAATTAAACTCGAAAGTAAAAAAGTTGAAGCGGAAAGAAAATTACTCAGAAAATCCACCGCCACCTACCGAATATAAGCTTGGAAGAAACACAATGTTCCTGCGATTTTATGATACCACGATGCATCATTTTTACCATGGTCGTCTTATGAATGCAATCCTATTTGGACAGCCAATTGTCTTTGATTGCGGTTACAATGATCACATGACACGAATGGAAGCAAAATATTGTGCGAGGCAACTGAATTTTTCCTTTAGTACAAATCGTGTGCACGATAATCCATTTGATTTGTATTTCTGCAACACTGACTTTAAAAGCGTGATGATGCAAGTTTTATATCGTGTGATTCCAACTATTCTCGAAACCGACTTTCCCATAAACGTCAAGCAAGAATCATATACAGAGTTATTTGACAAAGATCGTTTGGTGTATCTCTCTCCTCATGCGACTGAAGTAATGAAGACATTCGATCACAATGCTATTTACATAATAGGTGCTTATGTAGACAAGGTACGTACAATTTAGTTAATTGTATGAAAAAAAAAAATCGATTTTTCTTAAATTTCTGCTTTACAGGCATCAAATGAACCGTTGTCACAAGCGAAAGCGAAAAAAGATGGCATAAAGTGTCAGAGACTACCTTTGGAACACTATTTGCAATGGGGAACAAGCTCTGCGAAGAATCTTACTCTCAACGCTGTTTTGAATATCCTCCTTGAATTGAGACATACTGGAAGTTGGGCAAAGGCTTTGGAGATGCATGTGCCGTCGAGAAAATTACTCCCTGCTCGAAAAGCCGCCGAAGACCGTCTTCTTCGAAAACTCTTTAAAGAAGAAAAGATGGACATCGATATCGATAATTTTTCTATAAATAATTTTAAGAAGAACTTCCGGACAAAATTTAACCGCATTGTTCAAGAACGAAATTCAAATTATGCGACACCTCAACGAACTAAATCCAATTTCATAAATCAATCTGATTATGAGAACACGAATTTGAGGTCATCGTCGTACGCAACATTCAAAAAAGAGTGAACACCATAAAGTGAAATTTTGCACACAGGTACATAAAAATTTATTGATAAAACTACAATATCAAATCAGTCTGAATTCTTCATTTCACTGCAATTGTATCTTTCAATTTGATTGAATTAATAAAGTCATCATACCTGTTTCTCAAATACACGCAATCTCAACACTCTGCAGAACAATAAATTAATTCTAAACATACGATCGAAGAAAACTCTTGCATCCAGGACAAAGATATACAAATTGTTCGCTCGTTGCACACTCAATCGAATAGTCACACGCCAGTAACGAAAACTGGAATAGTTTTTCGGCTTACTACAAAGATATCTATCACCATTTCTTAAATCTGCGAAACGATGCAGTTGTTGCGTTTACTCTTGCTCCTCTATCTTAATTCTTCTCGTAATCTAGCCTTTACGTTCACCACGAATCTACCTGAAAATTTTTTTTGATCGATACGTGAGGATAGAGCTGTCGCCATTCTTGTACTTTTGTTTCACTTATAGCATCGCAGAAGCTCAAATCGATCATCTTGAGTTGGGGACAGCAGAGTAAAAATCGTAGGCAAATGTCGGGCGTGAGTGAGCGTGCACCCAGTAAATCCAGCTGTTGCAGTCGATTGCAGAGGAGAAGCGGCTCGATGTCGCGATCGGTAAGTCCGCGCAGAGCGCTGAGGAAAACCTTTTCCAGTGATGAACAGCAAGTGAGCAACGTCCGTAGAGAATCGCCCGGAGCTCCCATGCCACCGCTGTACATTGACATTTTTTGGTAAAACGAAACGAGCGTAGTTTACGCCTGCAAGAACGAAGGACTACTTACCACCAACCGAAATCAACTTCTCGCAGTCGAGTACAACGCGTTAGCGCCCTGACGCCTGTCGGCGTGAGAGTCTGAGCTTTCCAGCAGTCTATACTTTCAAGATAAGGACACGAATTGGCTATTTCAATCGCAACGTCGTCCATGTTCAGGCGCTCTCCCATACCAGCCAAATTGAGGTGCCTCATTTGACCGTTTTTTTGCAGTATAGCACACAAGGAAGAGGTCTCGATCGCTGTTCGATAAAGCTCGAGTCTTTCCATATATTGTAATTTTTCTAGATTATTGAAACCATATCTCGTAATTCCTTTGCAATTGCGAAGGCATAATTCTGTAAAATGAAATAATAAACCGTTATGAGGAAATTTTGAGAATCTTTCTCGGTATTTTTAAACGTATGCGCGAAACTGACCTTTGAGACTTTTGCAGGTCGACGATATTTCCGCGATCACACTATCGTTGACGAAATGACAACAATTCAGTCGCAAATGAGTCAGCAAACTTCCGCACGTGCTTACAAAGTCAATCATGTCCTTCGATTGGATCGTCTCGTAGCTGCCGCACCAAGACAAGTCCAGTCGCTGGAGATATTGGCAACGAGGGGTTAAATAGATAAGAGCGGTCGTGTCGATGCAATGCCAGTACGGTTTCAGATTAAGACTCGTGTACAATAAAGCGTCGCGCGCTATATTGTTGAAGTGCTTGTTGACTTTGCAGCAATTGCACAGCGACCTTAGGTCCAAGTTTTTAAGTATCTTCAAAACCGTCTCATCCTGGAATCATTTGATAAATATATCGTGCCGGGCTTCAGCGTTTAATCATCATTTAAATAAGTTCAATTACCGGAAGTACGGCAAAACTTCCGCAAGTTTCGTGGATCGATCCGCTTAGCGACGTATCCGCCGAGGTGACTGTTAATCCTGGCGATGTCGAAAGATTCATTTCTTTTATCAGATTTGGAAAATCCTCTTGTAGAAATTGATGCAAGCTGTTCAACGCTTCCTCAATCGGTGGTACGAAGTGGCAGTGAAGGCCTAGTTTCGATAAAAGTTTTCCTTTTGGAAGCTTGTCTACGATTTTGCTGAAACGCGATAAGATTCAGATATAGAAAAAAAGTTTCATTTTGAGTCTTGAGATTGTTGTGGAGTGTAATATTTTTGATAAGATTTTGATTAAAATTTGCATAGACGCTCTTTGACGCAGTCTGCACGTGTATACCAATTTTTAGGACGATTCACAGTACGGAAGTCGAGATATTTATTGATAAGAAATAACAATTTTTCGTATTTCGCCATAAGAGCACGTGTTTGATATTGTAATTTTCAACAATATCTCAATTTCTACACTATGAAGTCTCACGAAATTTGGCATAAATCTTTGTACAACATCAAAGAATGTTTAAGTTTTTACAAAAATCCAAACAAATTTTTTTTCGTCATTTTTTCAGTCATACAGCAAGCACAATTGACCTTAGACAATCTTGTAATTCGAGTACGTTGTTCTTTAGTCAATTTGCAATAACTTTATTAAATGAACTCTTACTCAAAAACCACTTTTTACCTGAGAAAAATTGCGCAGCAATTTTTTTGCTAACACTTTTTTCCCTCTATACAAACCTTTTGTATAACACACAGTGTTTGTGCAAAGTAACTTTGAGCTTTGCCAGATCATTGTTGGCTTTCGAATGGTCGGGCGTTAAGTTGTATCTGTCCTCGTTGTTGTCCCCTGTGCCGCCGAGTTCTTGAAGCAAAGCACTGAGACTTCGATTTTTAAATTCAATGTGAGGTAAGATCAATTCTGAAGTACCAATGAGCAGAACAGCATCCAACTCTGTGTAATAGTCCAAGAGACTGTGATTAAATTCCAGCCTGAGCATTTTTGTCTTAAAGCTACACAGCTGCAGAGGAGGAGAAAATATTCTTGGCTTGTGTGGAACCCTTTGCGGCGGACCGCTCCACAACTGGAACCATTGGTTGAAGCTGTCCTGAGCCCATATTTTGATCACACTTCCAGGATTGTAAGTCTCAAATACTGACACTCTTATGGGATAAACTTCTTGATGGTATTCAATATCTAAAAGTGAGAGAAAATCAGTGAAAATGTATCATTTTTCACAGTTGAATTAAATTCAATCTTAATCTTATTTTTTATCAAAAAATATAAATCTCACCTATGTAATCATGACTATCGATCAATCCGTTGTTCTGAGGCATAAAATCTATTAATCTAGAAGGTGCCTGATCCCACCACTGACCGTACGTTCTCTGTTGAATAAAAAAATTGTACAAGCGATGCCAAAAGAGCCTGATTATTATTTTACAAAAATATTTTTTGCCTCGACGCTACATGTAGATGTTTTTCATATTAAATATTGGTGATAAATGTTGAAATGAGAGATGAATTTATTAAAGAAATTTAAAAAAAAATAGAAAAAATATTACCATAACAAAGGCCTGTGGATAATCTCCATAGTCTGGAAATTTGCTGGGATTTCCAGCAATGTTGTATGCTGTGTATGAAATGGTAATGTTGCTCCCATACTGTGAACTAAAGTCAATGACATCCTTGACGTATTGTTCAACGAAGGTGACAGATTCCTCTCGGTCGCCGTTCTTATCTCTACGAACTGATACCAATTCGAGTCTAGTTTCATCGCAAGATACCATATCAGCGATGCTTGCAGGTTAGAAAATGCGACAGGTTAGTTCAATGACATTGAATTTGCCAAATGTCAAATTAACGCGATATATGGCTTCTTGTAATATAAGATTCAATCGAGTAAGAAAATGATTGAACAAAGATCACAGGACTAATTTATTATGACGGAACATCGAATATACGCTGGAATGACCGAACTGTCACAACTCTCGAGCGATGTTTCCGAAACAAAGTGTTTGTTGACACGATAAACGTCATTCGTGGGGGGTGCGAACGAGCATCGAACATTCGCTGTCGCTGTTCATGAAAATGGGAGCGAAAATTGAAAACTTGCGCGACGGAAATACGTCACGAGCGTCAGCGATTTGCGAAAAGTTCTTGATTCGTATTTATCAAAAATATTTCAAATAATTCGCGAATGTAATCATAGCAATCGTAAAGTTCCTTCAAGGAGTCTATGTCAAATTGAAATTGTATATTATTTTCCCGAGTTGAGCTTTAGCTCTTCATCAACCCAACCCGCATTTCGAAATATTCCCGCCGGGCGTTACAGTCGAACTGCAGCAGCGCGCGAGCGGCAAAAGCGTGGAAGCGCCCGTCGTGAAAAATTTTTATTGTTGCCGCGACTCGCGTGTATCACGAAGTACAGAGCTTCTCGCAACCTTCTGTCTCGGTTGCAAGCGGATGGGGAAACTGCTGCGTTTATCGACACACTTGTTTCGCACGTCAGAAATGTTTTGATCGCGCGAGGTTCGCGCTTCGAGTCCGCGACGGGAAGCGTCGACGGAGCGGACTGAGTCTCGAGGACAAAGGGACACCCGACGAATTGTCAGTGAAGCCAGAAAAAACGGCGAGCGCAATGTTGATGAAAAAAAATGCTGCTAGCGATGTACAGAGCACGATAAGTCGTGTAAACACGAGAACAGTCCACTAAGTTTATTTGTATATGAGAGGAAAGATAAATATCGAGAGAAAGAAAAAAATCATGGCCAGTGTCGTTGAGAGTACGAGCAATGGCTGATTTTTCCATTTGAGGACAAATAGCACTCGTTTGGATCACTGTAAGCAAGGGTAAAAGAGAATCGACTGAGAGGAATTCAACAATAATGGCCACTGATGTTGAAGAATCCGATACGGACGATCACGATCGTCCATCTCCAGCAAAGCGTCAGCGTATTATACCGGTCAGTAACTTTTGTATTTTTATCAGCTAAGAAATTTTTCTCAGTGTTTTCAGTCTTAGCCGAATTGTGACTCTCGTGACTGTACGAATATCAAAACTTTCTTCATTGTATGATAAACAGGAAGACGGAGCAGAGCTGAGTAAGCCGGAGATGGAGGGAGAAAGTTTGGAAAGGGAGGAAAGACTGAGCAAGCTAAAGTTGTTCTTGTGGCAAGAGAACCAGGTGAGGAAGGGCAACCTCGAAAATACGATAAACCGGATGGTGGAAGACTTTGCGGTGAATCCAAGTGGGATTTCGACTCTGCGCGAATTTGCCAACAACCAGATGGAGGAAACAGCGGTGACGACCGCGATTCGCCATCACGGATTGTTCACCGGCGCTCCGTGCGTCGATCTCGTTCCCAACGTCTTCGACGTTTCGTTTCCCAGCGACGAATCGCGCCGCGAGCACTTGCCGCCGAGTCAAAATTTGCCCAGCTGCTCGGTCCCGTTCGAGCCGGAAAAATTGATCGAGGGCTCGACGGCGAGCGTCCCGAACGAGGAAAGAACGGAGGAGACCGACCACGAGCAGGACTTCCTGGAGCGAGCCGTCGCCGAGGCGATAAAGAAAAAAGGACTGAGCGCACCGAGCGTCGATTACGGCTGAACGCGAAGCGCAATTTACGCGAGAACTTCTCGAATCTCAGTTCCTCACTGTCACTCCTTCGTCTCCCACTTTTTTTTATAATCAACCTTTATTTATACACTCTTTTGCAAACTTTTCATACTTGTTGCGTCCCCGGGCCTTCCGACGAACGATCAAAGCTCCAGTTTTCGTGAAATTCTTCGTTTTTTAAAAATCGAGTACGTTATTATGTGTTCATTGGGACGGAGTGACAGAAAATTTGAATTACGAGCGAAGAATTGACAGAGTGCAGTCAAATAGATGAGCCATATTATACGATAAACAAAATTAGTATTACGGATAAAATTTACCGGTGAACAAGTATCCTATGCTCGAGTAAGAAAACGTATATTAACGTAACTGATATATAAACTAATTTTTTTCATCAACGCTTCACATAGACGTATGAATAAAAGAAAATGTATATGTATAAAATACGTGCATCATGAAATAATCAAATAAGAATATTTTCTCTGATGTCGAACTCGAATTGGCGATTGAAAGGTCGAAAGTTGTGAAAAAAAAGAATTCTGGAAATTATATCGAGAGAGCGCTATTGATGCGTAGAAATCTGCTTTTCCGACAGCTCAGTGCTTTTTTTTAATTTCTCTTTTTTTTCAGCATATTACGATGCTTCGTTGCCTCAACATATTTTTTACTCTATTAAAGAAGATTATATATATATACAAATATACAAATGATGATTTCTCTAGAATTTTTGATGTCGGAGTATATTTCTTCTAGAAACTCAGCCAAGCGACATTTTGTAAATAGATCATCGTGTCAATTGTCGAATGTATAAAATAGCGACTGAATAAAAAGCGTGTGTACCGCGGCGCAAGCAGATTCGCATTTGAGACGAAAGTGTGGTCGAAAATCGTGGTTTTCTTTCTAAAGAAAAAAAAACAAGGAATAATCGTAAAAAAGGACTCTCCGGTGAACCCGAACGTGCCTCTTACCGCGCGGAGTTATTGTCCTGGCGAATGCTTTTCCGTGAACTGGATTTTAAGGTAGTTCCATCGGTACAGTCAAATCAACAATTTTTATCTCAATTTATCTCCATACCATGTGGTTTTTTAATTGTTTCAAGAGCAACATATTCTAAATTGAAGGTCATCCAAGGTGACCTGTACTTTTTAGATAGGTATTTATGAAAATTAAAAAAATCATAAAATCTTAGGATTTTTTTAAAAAACTAAGGGAAGCTTCTTTGAAGTATAATAAAGAGCTGTGCAAAATTTCAACAAGTTCCACTACCCAGAAGTCAAGATATCGAGAGTTGAAGATTGCAATATTTAACACACGTGCTCTTATGGGAGACTGCAGAAAATAGTGATTTTTGACAATAAATATCTCGAGTTCTACGTAGTGAAACCTCTTAAAATTTAATATACAATCGTCCATTTTATCGAAGAAGATTTTTGCAAATTTTTAACAAAATCCTTAGAAAACGATTTTTTGATGGAACTACCAAGTGGAGGCATGTTATAATAGACACGGGATGATTATTCGTACTCGCGAAGCATCAAAGAGAGCGTCATCTACCGCGCACCTGCTACCAGCTTTTTTATTCTCCGGTCCCGAATACGCGTACATGCTTCTTGGCTACGCACTTGTCCTCTACGTATATTGTCAAACAACGATGCAGCGATGTTTCGAAATAAATAGAAAGAAGTACACATGACGCGAAGTCTCCCCCGTACGAATCGAGAAACGTGTATCGATTTCAGAGAGATGCAACATATTTTAATTCCTCGCGAGCAACCGTACAGAAGATAAATCGCCATTTAAAAAAATGAGACACTCGCAGTTTCGAAACGTTTCAACACCGTTTTTACCTATCTATCCCCATTGACAGAGTCCGTTGTACTCTCGTACGCCTTTCGACGTTAAAACATAACAACAATAATAATAATGTCAATACGTGGCATATGTACATTCAAAAATTCATCCAAGCGTGTGTTTCTTTTTTTGGAGCAAAAAAAAAAAAGACGCATCGTGGGAATTTGCCAGGGGAGAATGCGTGGTCGAGTAAATTTGCGAAATGTAAATTTCAACGGAACGGTCAAGGGTGAATTTTCTTTCCAAAAATGGAACGGTCTAACGGGGGGTGAAAATGAAAATAGTTGCGCCGAACAATCGCCGGCGGGGAAGGGGGTGAAGAAGAAGAAGAAGAAGCAGGGAGGGGAAAGAGGGAAGGGGGGACGGGACGAAGAAACGCGCGTCTAGGGGCTTGGATCTCTGTTGCGAAGGGTAAAGGGGGGAAAAAGAGTGGGGCGAACGCGCGAGCAACGAATGGCGAAAGAGTGCGAGCGCGACTGGGACGTAAATCGGCGGTGGGAGGGGGGAGAATACGCAAAGTGACGGTACGCCGAGTAGCGGAGAAGCGCGAGAGCATCGAGTCAAGCGCTTTTCATGTCGCATCTCAACGCTCTTTTCCCGCACAATTATTTTCTCGAGTGATATCGAATCGCGGCATTTCGGTGTGCAACAGGAGAACGCGTCGGTGCTCCGGAGCCGAGTGTGGAAAAGAAAAAGAAAAAACGGCGGAATGGCGTCCGACGAGGAAGTCGAGGAGAGTTACGCGGGTAAGTAGCCGTCCCTTGGCTTGGTGTGTGAAAATGGTATCGAGGTGGAAAAGAGGTGCTCGCCGCGGATGCCGACCGAGTCGCTCGTCGTCGTGGACGCCAGGACGCGGGTTTTTTTATTTTTTGTGCAACTTACGTGTCAATCGCTGAAAAAAGTCGTTCGCGCGCGGTGTCAAACGTTCGTGGACTTTGGTAGATGCACGAGAAAGTCATTTTATCTCCGATACGCCGAGAATGAAGAAAAAAATTTCTCGTCCTTCTACAGTAGCGCCGTCGAATAATTAGGATCGCGCGTTCTGTGGTATACGAACTCGCCGCCGCTCTCGGGCAGTCCCGATGCAAAGAAAACGTTTGCCGCGTCCTTGTTGCCCGGAACAATAGAGCCGGTTCGCGTACTCGCAAGCTTTCCGAGTCTGCGTAACCTCGCGACGCGATCGCGAATCCCCGTTGACGCGGATTCCCCGAGCGTACTCGCGATCCTCTACTCCCGAATCCCCTGTAACGAAGATTGTCACTCATTTACGCGAGGTAAACCAGAGCGGAGCCCGCGCGTGGCTGTGTGTGTATGCCCTTCAAAGAAAATGGCGGCACCGCACACTCTTGCACAAAGCATTTGGTCAATTATCTCGAGAAAAAAATCAATTTTACGATTTTACGATTTTTACGAATAAATTAACGTCCGAGAACTTTTGGCTGTTCGTTCGTCATAAAAACGATTGTTTCGTCGTTTTATGGGCATTCTCTATGAATTTCAGGCGAGGAGGATGCCGAAGAAGGGGCCACAGCCACCGCCGGTGTGAGTGTCCCGGTCGATGGATCTTCAGATGCTGAGGAATCACAGAAATTGGTAAATTTTCAATCAAACGTAGGACTCGATTTTTCATATTTGCCATTTGTCTCTTTTATTATCCACGGATTCTTGATCTTCATTCTTTGCTTTTTTTCTCATTGCTTCTCAGGAGGAGGACGACGACTATGAACCGGAGGAACGAAAGAAGAAAAAGGGCAAGAAGAGGAAGGCCAGAGGAGAGGACAAGAAGGGCAAGAAAAAGAAGAAAAAGAAAAAATCTGATTCTGGAGATGTGAGACTTTTTGAAACTTAACTGTACTCTTCACTTCTCTACTCTTGACATTATTTTTTCGTATTTCATCTTGAATGTGGCTGCTATTAAAAAAATTGACTATTTTGGAATAAATTCACTCAAAAAAAACTCTTCTGCAGTTTCAAAACGCCAAATTCAACTTAAAATATGGTCTTGAGTAGAGAAGTGAAGAGTAAAGTTAACGTACTGCCGAATTTTCTTTTCTCACGCATCGTTGTCTCGTGATTCCAGGAGAGTGACTTTGCAACTGGTGGAGGCGGTGGAGGAGAACAGGGTGAAGCTGCTGGAGAGGACAGCGATTACGCTGCTAGCAGGAAAAGCAGGAAATCCTCCTCCAGGAAATCGTCGAGCCACGGAGCTCCGCCCGCTCAGACTCAAGAGCCCACCACAGGCATGCCAACCATTGAGGAAGTCTGCAGTACTTTTGGCCTGACCGACGTTCAGATTGACTACACCGACGCGGATTTCCAAAATCTCACAACTTACAAACTTTTCCAACAGCACGTTAGGCCGCTTCTAGCTAAAGAAAATCCAAAAGTACGTTTTTTTTACTTGCTGCTCCGGGAGTTTCTAGGAGAGAAAACTTAGCCGGAACGATTTTTATCATTTATTCGCGATATTTCTCAGGTGCCAATGTCAAAGCTGATGATGTTGGTCGCGGCAAAATGGCGAGATTTTTCGGAACTCAATCCGCACACGCAGCCGGACGCGGACGTATCGACCGCGAGCGTCGACGAGGAGAGTCGAAGTTCCAGAGCGAATCGCAGCGCACCGGCACCCGAGATCGAGGACGAAGACGAGGAGGACGAGGACAGTGATCGCAAGAGAAAGTCTCGTGGATCGCGAGCCAAGAAAGGCAAGAAAGCATCGAAGGTACCGACACTGAAAATCAAGCTGAGCAAACGGAAGCGCGGAAGTTCGGTAATTATTTGCAGAAACGCATAATGAGATTTTGCTAAATAATTTATGCTCAAATATCTAACGATAAAAATTGTATTTCCATCGCTTCAGGACGAAGAAGCGGAAGGGAGCGCGATCGGATCGGACAGGGATTCCGATATGGAATTCGAGCAAATGCTTGCGGATGCGGAGGACGCCCCGGGCGGCGAAGACGGTGCGAAGGGCGGCGACGACGAGGGCACCGAAGTACCCGCCGAGCCTCCCGTACGGAGGAAGGCCAAGACCAAGATCGGCAACAAAACCAAGAAAAAGAAAAAGACGAAGACGACCTCCAAGTTTCCGGACGGAGAGGAAAGTCTCCAGGTAGAGTCGAGCAACGTGTGCGCGTTGTTCGATTTTTTCAAAGGTCTCACCGAAGAAGCTCGCTCTTCCAAATATAATTTGGAGCATGAACACATACGCATCATCGTTGCTTGACTCTGCCTCAATATTCCACTTTTAACGCTCGTCAACACCAAAGAAAAAATTTTCCAGTGAAGACGCGCTTCAAAGTTATAAACTTGTTTATGAATTTATAGTGAACTCTCGTTTGCTCCTTTCTTTCCACAGACCGACCATCAGGACTACTGCGAGGTTTGTCAACAGGGTGGCGAAATCATATTGTGCGACACGTGTCCGAGAGCGTATCACCTTGTCTGTCTCGAGCCCGAGCTCGAAGAAACTCCAGAAGGAAAATGGAGCTGTCCTCATTGCGAGAGCGAAGGTGCGCTATCGAAAAGATAATTACGGTCTACGACCAAGTATTTTATCACTAACGAAGCAATGAGTTTTTAGGCGCTGCTGAGGACGACGACGAGCACATGGAATTCTGTCGTGTGTGCAAGGATGGCGGAGAACTCTTGTGCTGCGACAGTTGCACGAGCGCGTACCATACTCACTGTCTGAATCCGCCACTGACGGAAATTCCAGACGGGGATTGGAAGTGTCCGAGGTGCTCGTGTCCACCGATTCCTGGTAAGGTGGCCAAGATCCTGACGTGGCGATGGAAAGAGATTTCGGACGCGCCTTCCGAAGAACCGTCAACGAGCAAGGCCGCACCGAAGCCGCGAAAGATTCGTGAATTTTTCGTCAAGTGGGCCGAAATGTCGTACTGGCACTGCGATTGGATAACGGAGCTTCAGCTGGACGTTTTTCATCCTCTAATGTTCCGAAATTATTCGCGAAAGTACGACATGGACGAGCCACCGAAGCTCGAAGAGCCCCTCGACGAGAGCGATTCTCGCGTCAAACGTTTGAAAATTCAGGAAGGAGGAACCAACAAGGAGGAGTACAACCTCGAGGAGAGATTCTACAAGTACGGGGTACGCCCGGAATGGCTCGTTGTTCATCGCGTGATAAATCACCGTTTGTCTCGGGACGGTCGCGCGACGTATCTTGTCAAATGGCGCGATCTCGGTTACGACCTTGCTACCTGGGAGGATGAGCACGAGGACATTCCTGGATTGAAGCAGGCCGTCGATTACTATCTCGATCTTCGATCCGCGTACTGCAACGACACGGTCAGCTCGAGAAAGGGAAAGAAAGGCAAGGGCAAGAGATCCAAGACCCGAGAGCTCATCGACGACGAGGAGAGAGCTCCGAAGCGTTACACTCCGCCGCCTGACAAGCCTACGACCGATTTGAAGAAGAAACTCGAGCGACAGCCGGAATATCTCGACAGCACCCAGATGCAGCTTCATCCGTACCAGCTCGAGGGACTCAACTGGCTCAGATACTCGTGGGGACAGGGAATCGACACTATACTCGCTGACGAGATGGGTCTCGGAAAAACTATCCAGACGATCACCTTTTTATACTCGCTGTACAAGGAGGGTCACTGCAAAGGTCCTTTCCTCGTTTCGGTTCCACTCTCCACAATCATCAACTGGGAGCGTGAATTTGAAACTTGGGCGCCTGATTTCTATTGCGTCACGTACGTCGGTGACAAGGACAGCCGTATTGTCATTCGAGAAAACGAACTTTCATTCGAGGAAGGTGCCGTGCGAAGCGGACGCGCTTCCAAGATTCGCTCGTCTCAGATAAAGTTCAACGTTTTGTTGACGAGCTACGAGCTCGTGTCGATCGATTCCGCGTGCTTGGGCTCAATTGACTGGGCCGTTCTCGTCGTCGACGAGGCTCACAGACTCAAGTCCAATCAGTCGAAATTCTTCAGACTCCTAGCTTCTTACAACATCTCGTACAAGCTTCTTCTGACCGGTACACCGCTGCAGAACAATCTCGAGGAACTGTTCCATTTGCTGAATTTCCTCTGTCGTGACAAGTTCAACGATCTGTCGACATTCCAAAACGAATTCGCGGATATATCGAAGGAGGAACAGGTCAAAAAGTTGCACGAGATGCTCGGGCCTCACATGTTGCGACGATTAAAAGCCGACGTGCTCAAGAACATGCCGAGCAAATCGGAATTCATCGTTCGTGTTGAGCTCTCGCCGATGCAGAAGAAGTATTACAAGTACATCCTGACGCGAAACTTCGAGGCTCTTAATCCGAAGGGAGGAGGACAGCAAGTTTCGCTGTTGAACATAATGATGGATCTGAAAAAATGCTGCAATCACCCGTATCTGTTCCCGGCAGCTTCGCAAGAGGCGCCGACCGGTCCGAACGGCAATTACGAAACCAGCGCTCTAATCAAGGCCGCTGGAAAACTCGTTCTACTTAGTAAAATGCTCAAGAAACTTCGAGACGAGGGGCACAGAGTTCTTATATTCTCCCAGATGACAAAAATGTTGGATATTCTTGAAGACTATCTCGAGGGTGAAGGGTACAAATACGAGAGGATAGACGGTAATATTACTGGAACGCAACGGCAGGAAGCCATCGACAGATTTAACGCTCCTGGTGAGAATTTTTTGTAGAATTTCGTTTTCTTCATTTTTCATCTCGTGCGCTGAACTTATTATTTTTCGTATTTTTCAGGTGCTCAACAATTCGTTTTCCTTCTCTCAACGAGAGCTGGAGGCCTCGGAATTAATCTGGCGACGGCCGACACTGTCATCATTTACGATTCCGACTGGAATCCTCACAACGACATACAAGCGTTCAGCAGAGCTCACAGAATCGGTCAGGCGAACAAAGTCATGATATACCGATTCGTAACCCGAAATTCGGTGGAGGAGAGAGTAACGCAAGTCGCGAAGCGAAAAATGATGTTGACCCATTTGGTCGTGCGACCTGGCATGGGAGGAAAAGGAGCGAATTTCAGCAAACAAGAGCTCGACGACATTTTACGATTCGGTACTGAGGAGTTGTTCAAAGAAGAAGAAGGGAAAGAGGACGAAGCCATTCACTATGACGACAAGGCTGTCGCAGAGTTGCTCGATCGCAGCAAGGAGGGCATTGAGCAGAAGGAGAATTGGGCAAACGAGTACCTGAGCTCTTTCAAAGTTGCTTCCTACGTCACGAAGGAAGGAGAGGTCGAGGAAGAGGCTGATACCGAGATCATTAAGCAAGAAGCTGAGAATACTGATCCGGCTTATTGGATCAAATTGCTGAGACATCATTACGAACAGCAGCAGGAAGACATTGCCAGAACTCTTGGAAAGGGTAATTTTCGTTTTGTTATTCTTTTTCAGCATATATTATTACCTGTAAATGTGCAATAAGCAAAATTGTACAAATGTTAGGAAAGCGAGTGAGGAAGCAAGTAAACTACAACGACGGTGGAGTAACGGGTGATCAGGGAGCACGTGACGATCAGCCATGGCAGGAAAATCTTTCGGACTACAACAGTGATTTCAGTGCACCGAGCGACGATGACAAAGAGGACGATGACTTTGATGAAAAGGGCGACGGAGATTTATTGTCCCGTCGCAGCAGGCGTCGCCTCGAGAGACGAGACGAAAAAGACAGACCACTTCCGCCGCTTCTTGCCAGAGTTAATGGAAACATCGAGGTTTGCCCATTGTTTCTAATGACTTTTATAATTTCAGAATAATCTCTAATTCATACTTTTATAATGGTTTTCTAATTGATTCATAATTGGCTAATATTTCAAAATAATTTCTAATTTATCTCTTTTTTGCAACATCGATTTTTCTAGGTTCTTGGATTTAACGCGCGACAACGAAAAGCCTTCCTCAACGCGATCATGCGTTACGGAATGCCACCCCAGGATGCATTCAATTCTCAGTGGTTAGTTGAACCAACGTTACTAGCGACAAAGCAAATCCACGATCGCGTCGAACGCGAATCTTTTGGAGCTTATATACTTAGTTAGTACTGCCTTAATCTGTAGGTTGGTGCGAGACCTAAGGGGAAAATCGGAAAAGAACTTCAAGGCATACGTCTCGTTATTCATGAGACATCTGTGCGAGCCAGGAGCGGACAACGCTGAGACCTTCGCCGACGGTGTTCCTCGCGAAGGTTTGAGTCGTCAACACGTTCTGACCAGAATCGGCGTCATGTCTTTAATTCGAAAGAAGGTAAAAAAAACTCGTTACATCAAGTATTTGATGTCCTGCGACCATAAAAAGTCAAAATATGCATGATAAATCGTTTTCTTTCAGGTTCAAGAATTCGAGCACATCAACGGTTATTATTCGATGCCTGAAATGATCCGGAAACCCGTGGAGCCTGTTAAAGCTGAGGCAGCTTCTGGCGAAGCGACGGCAGCGGCTGCCAGCGGAACGCCGAGCAGTACAAGCGCGACACCAGCAACCTCGAACGCCCCGAGTCCAGCGGCGACGCCAACACCGAACGCAGCTGGCACTGCACCGACCACAACTCCCAACGAAACTGGCAAATCGGCGCCAGAGGTTGCCGAAATCGCCAAGGATCCTAAAGAGGAACCAGCCGAGAAGGAGGTGAGTTATCGTGTTCCTTGGACGTAACAAGCTTCCTCTCGAAGCTCCGCTCAAGTATTCATTCGTAAATATTTTCCATCTCAGACCGGAGAAGCAAAGGATTCGAAAGAGGCGTCCAAAGAGGACAACAAAGAAGAATCCGAGAACAGCACCATCGACAGAGAAAAAGAAGCGATCAAGGATGTTCCGAAGAGCGAGGAGAAGGATAAAGATACCGAAAACGAGACTTCCACCGAGGACAGTAAAAAGATGGAAGTGAAAACAGAAAAACCAGCTACGAGCGGTAAGACCGAGGAGAAGCCGGAATCCGGTACAGTTGGTGAAAATAAAATGAAGGCAGAAATTGACGAGGAGGTCGTTATCGTAAAGGACGACGAGGAAGAGCTCGAGAGCAAGAAGGAGGTTCGAAACTTTGCTTTTCGATATTTTTTACACATTAATTATTGTCGCTATAATTGCTTTTCGTTAACAGGAGAAAGATGTAAAAGACACGAAGGATACGAAGGAGAGCGAAACAGCGGATGCAAACAAGCCAAAACGTAAATTTATGTTCAACATTGCGGATGGCGGTTTCACAGAGTTACATACGCTGTGGTTGAACGAGGAAAAAGCTGCAGTTCCGGGACGCGAATACGAAATATGGCACAGAAGACACGATTATTGGCTCTTGGCTGGAATCGTTACTCACGGCTACGGCCGCTGGCAAGATATTCAGAATGACATAAGGTTTGTAAAATTAATTTTTCATTTATTCCCTCATTTTTTGAATTACGCCATTTATTAATTACTTTTTCCACAGATTTGCCATTATAAATGAGCCTTTCAAAATGGACGTCGGCAAGGGTAACTTCTTGGAAATAAAGAACAAATTCCTGGCCAGACGTTTCAAGCTTCTCGAGCAAGCGCTCGTGATCGAGGAACAATTGAGAAGAGCCGCGTACCTGAACCTAACGCAGGATCCGAATCATCCGGCGATGAGTCTTAACGCGAGATTCGCGGAGGTTGAATGCCTCGCCGAGTCTCATCAGCATCTCAGCAAGGAGAGTCTTGCTGGAAACAAACCAGCGAATGCTGTCTTACACAAGGTAAAATTTTCCTAAATTTACTTCGTATTCTCTCCACCTTGGATCTCTTTTTAAAAAGGATATTGATAACGTCACTTTAAACTTGATTTTTTTTTCTTTAATACAGGTTTTGAATCAACTGGAAGAACTCTTGTCCGACATGAAATCGGACGTGAGCCGACTACCAGCGACTCTCGCAAGAATTCCTCCGGTGGCTCAACGCCTTCAAATGTCGGAGCGTTCGATATTGAGCCGACTAGCGGCAACGGCGCCAGGCGGTGGCGGAGCGCAATCCGGCCAGGCTGCTCTCTTGGCCCAACAATTCCCCGCTGGTTTCTCGGGTGGCCAGTTGCAAGCGACTTTCGCCGGTGCTGCAAACTTCGGTAACTTTAGGCCACAATATTCCGTGCCGGGCCAACCGCCTCAAGGTTTCACAGGTACGCCCTAAAACCTCACTCGTCTCGTTTTCATTCAATAAACATTATTTCTCACATTTCGTCAAGCTTGAAAATTGTGACGAAATTATCATTTGCAGCTTAGAGAGAATATTAAAACAAAAACTGGCTGGATAATGACGGAAGCTCAATGAAGCGACAAACTATGCGCTGTTGGTGAGGCTGTAATCTTATTTTTCGGTATTGGTCTCTCGAGACGCACGATGAAGGACTCTATACAACCACTCATACAAACACACACACGTACACAACACCAACTCACGATTTCTAGATGAATTTTCACTAGATAAGGTTGAAGTAAGGACTTATCGTTAAAACATTTAATAATAATATTAATATTAATAATAATAATAATAAAAAAAAATAATGAATATACCTGCCCAAATAAAAAGGAACAAAGTAATGGCGCGGCGCATCCGTACACCCTTTTTCCTCTATGTATTTATTATCTGTAAATTCAACGTCAGATATGAAAGACAAAATCCCGAAACTGCGAGCTTTTGTACGGAATTGTACGGGTGTGTTTACGAAAATAGAAATAAGTATGACTTTCGCATTTTTTTTTCTCTTTTTTTTTTCAAGGTTTTGTCAATCGAATTTTTCACAGTTCTACATAAATTCTTTTTCTATTTTTATTCTTTTTTTAGCGCTCGGCATAATTTATTCACAATTGGTTTCTTTTTGAATTATCTGTATACTTGACGATCGTAATAAAAATTTAAAAGGATCAGGATTCGAGGTGTAATCCGTCGTTCTTATCCTTGCCAATTTCCAAATTTAACGTGAAACAGGTATACCAGTGATTAAGCTCAGAATTTCAAAAAATTGTGACAATTATTTATTTGTGCACCCAGGCTTTCATTGCATTTGATGTGCAGGAAAATTCACTGTCACTGATGTACAAAAAAAACAGTGGAGCGGCGCAAGCTTGCGATACAAAAGTGTCTCTTCGTCGAATCAAAAACTCAGTTGCAGTGATTCTTGCCATATAAGGCGAGATACGAAGTAACTTTTATCCAGAGGTGTTATCCTTGTTTTGCCTCTGCTGGACCATCTCTCGCAAGTTGTCTTCGCTCTCCTTGAGGCTTCTCTGCAAGTAGGCTTTATTATTGTTGAAAGTCTTGATTTTCTCGTCGGCGTTCGTCATTCTCGCTTCCAGATCCTTCTTTATGTTCGCTATGTCGTCGAGCAGGAACATCCGTCCCACGGACTCGTACGTTCTCGTCCTTTTGTCGAGAGTTCCCATTTCCTTGATAGTCAATTCGGCTCGTTGTTTCGTTCGCTTCAGGGCATCGATCTGCACGTCCGAGATTTTCAATTTCTGAGACGTGTCGATCATTTTCTCCTGCAGCTCCGCGAACGCTTTTTTTAGCTCTTGATCCGGTGCTCTCATCGTCGTCGTCGTCGTCATGGCTCGAAAAAACGGTTCGTTCGCGTACAATTACTTTTAAAACTTCGAAATGAAAGCGCTCAGCGGCACACGAAGCGTTTTAAACAGTTGTTTACCAAAATTCTTTAGTCACGAATAAATTCGCGCAGAGCTTTGACAAAATTCGGGGGTTATGACGGAGAGCTCGAACGGCGCACGACGATGATTCGCGACTGACCTGAAGTTGGCGTCGAGCGCGGCCTAACCTTGGAAAGGAAAACGTAGACTTCAAATCTGTCAAAAGGGGCAAAAAATAAATAAATAGCGATAAATATGACGATAAGAAGAAATAAACACGTGCTGTATCAAATAATGCAAGTAAATAATGGAGCGAGACATCGAAAGAAATGTTGACAAATGGTGAGAACGCTCTCGTAATCGTTCAATGGAAGTCCATAAACAAGTGTTCACCAACACATGTACAGTATTTCGTAACGTGTACCACCGACCGACGACACTGACGTGTCCCATCGTAAGGATAAGAATGACAACAACGTGGCGATAGTGACTTCGCGCAACGCGTAACATAAAGTGTAAGGTAAACCGATTCAATGTCAATGGTTTAACAATCTGTGATGCGAGTTTCGGACTATCGTAACGCACAATCGGCGACAAGAACGCTGTCACTTATTTGAAAGAAAGTTGCAGAGTCATTTGGACAAGGTAACAATTTTTCAAACTAGTTTACTCATTTCCGAGCCGTCCGGAGGTTAAGACGAGACTCACCTGTTAATTAGGAGCGACGCATTTTTACAAAATTTTTCAAATTTTTCTGCCCCTTTTTTCAGGTTCGAGAATGAGGAGAAAAATGCAAGAGAAGGATGAAGAGATTGAAGAGGGTCTTGAAAACGAGAACAGTGGATTGATCAACGAGCAGAGCAATATCCAGGGTGATAAGGGAAATATCGCTTTTCTTTTTTTCCTCTACTTGTTGCAAGGAGTTCCGCTTGGCCTGTGCAGCGCGATTCCGATGATTCTTCAGAACCGACATGTCTCGTACAAGCAACAGGTAGAAGATTAATTTTTTGTGTTTTAACATTGAACGGACTTTGAAGAATATTTCATTTTCAGGCTGAATTCAGTTTTGTACAATGGCCATTCTCGCTGAAACTCCTGTGGGCCCCTCTCGTCGATGCTCTCTTTATCAGAAGATTTGGAAGGAGAAAAACTTGGCTCATACCTACACAGTATCTCATGGGTATTTTCATGCTGTACCTATCTGGCCATGTTGAACATTGGCTGGACGGTGACCAAAAAGAGCTCAGTATTGGGCTACTCACGGTCCTGTTTTTTACTCTCAATGTGCTAGCTGCCACTCAGGATATTGTTGTGGATGGCTGGGCTCTTACAATGCTTAAGAGGTATTTCACTTTTGTCACATTAATCAGTTTTTCTTAGATAAGTAATCAAAAAATTGTTTATCAATTTTCCTTTCTGTTTCAATCAAGGAATAACGTCGGCTACGCTTCGACGTGCAACAGCACTGGTCAGACCGCCGGATATTTCCTAGGTTACGTCCTTTTCATGGCTCTCGAATCGGCCGAATTCTGCAATGGTTATTTACGCTCGGTTCCGGCTGACACTGGAATCATCACACTGCCTGGTACAGTGTCTTTCGATATTTCAAATGAAAGAGTTCGTACGAATTCAATAATTTATGAAAATCAATTTCAGGATTTTTATACATGTGGGGCTGGATTTTTGTAACGGTAACGACACTGATCGCTCTCTTGAAACATGAAGATGCTGGAATCGATGACAGAGGGGAAGACATTGGTGGAGATATAAAACGCGCATACGATTCCCTCTGGTCAATTATGAAACTACCAACAATAATCACTACAGCAACTATTCTTTTAACGGCAAAGGTACATTTTGACACAATTAATACAAATACACAAATTAATACACAATTAATACAAGTTAATCTGATCAACTGTAAATTTTTTTCAACGAATCTTTACATACTCCGTTTATTACAGATAGGATTTTCGGCGTGCGACGCCGTGACTGGTTTGAAGCTCGTCGAGGCTGGCGTGCCCAAGGAAAAATTAGCATTGATGGCTGTTCCTCTTATTCCTCTTCAAATTGTACTGCCGCTTGCTATATCGAAATACACCGCAGGTGGACGACCGCTTGACGTTTATCTCAGAGCTATGCCGTACAGGTAAAAATCTCAAAGAAAAAGCCATCCTCGAATGTACGTGAAATTTCAAGTACTGTTATAATCGTCATTTACTTTACCAGGCTTGTTTTCGGCCTTTTTGCCGCCTTGCTCGTTTGGATAACACCGTCTTTGGTTCACGACAAACAAGTGCCTGTTTATTACTTTGTTATTTTAATCATATTGTACGTGGCGCATCAGGTGTGTATTTATTCGTTGACCGGATCCAAAGTATTCCTTGAACGAATTGTCAAGACTTTACCATCATTCGATTTTTCAATAGATCGCCGCGAGCTGTATGTTCGTCGCTTCAATGGCATTTTTCGCCAAGATCAGCGATCCTGCCGTCGGCGGTACTTACATGACGTTCTTGAACACTCTGTGCAATCTCGGCGGAAATTGGCCAGCAACCGCTGCGCTCTGGTTCGTGGACGGGTTGACGTTCTATCAGTGCAGCAGTGACCCGTCGAACGATTGCAGTAACGAGCTTGAACGCCAAGTAATTTTTTACTCTTTCTCTTTTACAATCACGATTTTCTACGTTTGTTTAAATCTTTTGCGATTTTTTTTCTCGATTTTCAGACCTGCCTGAGTAAAGACAACGGCGAGTGCGTTGTGCGTCTCGACGGTTACTACATCGAGAGTTTTCTCTGCGTCGTCATCGGGTACCTGTGGTTCACCTGGGGCCGAAGGAAGATCAACTACCTCCAATCGCGACCGCGCTCGGCGTGGAAAGTCGTAAAACAAAAGCGTTAAGTTTTAGTTAGATTCAAATAGAACTTTTGCATTCGCCAGAGAGGAATACACCGAGCTCGGATCGATCGAAAACGGACACAAATCTCGCGGTCGATTCGAGCGAATCGTTGCTCCATTCGGCACTTCATAATACCGAATTGTATAGGCGCGCATCTGGAATGTGAATTTGAGAGAGAGAGAGAGAGAGAGAGAGTGAGATTATCATTGCTTCCACGATAATTGCCGGGCTCACTGTTTATTTATTGTTTGTACGATTTCTGTACATATTTTATACGAACAATGAATTATTCATAGATAGGAGAGCAAGCGAGAGGAATGTGAATAACTTCTCGCTTAGAGTCCATCCTTCCAGCAATCGCACATTGATCGATCGAACGTCGATCATTTTTATCGGTAAAGAAAAGTAAATAAAAATATGTATATTGTCGTATAAAGTGAAACTGTAGAATCTTGACGGAAATTTTTTGGTACAAATTGTACTTTCGAGTACGAAAAAAACCTGTAGTCTGTAGAATTTTACGGAGCATGAAATGATAATGCTCCGTTGCGACCATAATGAAATGACCTGATCTGCTCATCGAAACGAAATACAAAATGAAAAAAATCTTCATTCCCTTATTTATTTGTAAAACGGAACATACAATTTAAAAAAAAATGAAAATGGCTCTTGCCTTGCAAAAATAAAAGAGAAAAGTTCCGAATGATCGAGCTTCAGTTGACGCTAATTCTCACAACCGCGTTCGGTTCTGGGATGTCGTAACAGGTGCGCATCTTTTTTGCTATTATTTTAGGCGGTTTTGAAAGTTCTTTTTCCTTTAAATATTTTTCTTTGTTCCCTGATACCGGTTGTTTAGGTTTTTTTCTTTTACGTTGTTTGTTATCTGCCTCTTCCTCTATTTCTTCTTTTTCTTCTTCCAGCGACATAAATCCATAGTCGCCTGATCCTTCCTTTTCCAAATTGAGATATTCTCCTTCGTTTGGTAGAAATTCCGTGTCGAGTCCATACTCATCAGGGTTAATCTCGAATCCATCCAAACGTGGCTCCATCGTAGATGTGGGCGCTGTCAATTGACTGTAATCAATGTTTGGAAGTGTAGGGCACAGCAAATTCTGCTCCTCCTCAATGTGAATCCTTTTTTTCATCATGAGGTTGGTTGGAATCTTAATGTATTCGTCCACCGTGTCCTCGTCGCTCGTGAATTCCGTCATATCGTTTTCAAAGCAAAAAGAGTAACGAATCAGAACGAACAGAAGTGAAATTCTAGTAACCGAGAACATGACGACTTTTGATCCGCACTGCACGAAAGTAGAAGAGTCTCTGTTGGCCAACAATCACGACAAGTCCTTATTTCCTTAATTAAATAACAATAAAAATTTCCGCAACAGCAATCAATAACGATTTCGATAAATGTTTAATCGTCAATGAGTAATTGAAGAGTAATTGCGAATTTAAAGTCACGATTTATTCGTCAAATACACTTGATAGATGAAAGAAATAATGAAATCTTCTATTAGACAGGTATTCGGAATGAAAATCATGCAGGAATAAAAATGAACGAGAAGGAGTATGTTTGCAACGACAAAATAGATCATTTTATTGAAAGTGTTCATGTCCGAGAATACAAAGCATTTGTAAGCGATGCTTGGAAGCCGAATGCGCGTTCCGACTTAACCACAGCAACCAGGCTGAGCGGCGGCGGGTTCGTTACTCGACCAATGAGCCCATCGTTTCGATTGATGCAGTCGCTCGGCAACGCGGGACGTCGCGAGCTTTGCCTGTTCCTCGAGGAACTTGATAGCCCACTTTAAATCTTCCATCATCATCCGAGTTTCGTTCCGATTCCCCGTCAAGTTAGAATTCTGAATATCTGCGTCTTTCGATCGTGAGTCGTCCTGAAAGTTTTTACAGAAAGAGACTCTTTAGCTGCACACACGTATTGGATGAAAAATCTTCAAAAAAAAGCGTCACTATCGATAGCGAAAGAAAGATATATTTCTCTTCGGTTCGTTTATTTATTCTTTTTTTATTCTCACCGAAAGCAATGAAATCGTATCCTTCAGACTACGATGATGATCGCCATGATGATCGGCATGGTTTCCGGCCTCGGGAAAGCAGTGGACGCATGCCGAAAGAGCTATCAGAGCGGCCAGATAATGGGTGCACAGCATTTTTCTCGTACCCACAGCAGCGACAGTTTCGAATGATTTTCCTCAGTGGTCGGAGCGGTTGTGCCCGCGGAAATGATTCGTTTATCGGGAGCCACGCATTTATTAGCGAACTATTACATTGGAGGTTTGATTGACGAGCAGTTAAAGTTGCCCGAATCAAATCCCACGATGGTTATCGCGGTTATTCGTCTCTTTGTTTTTTCGAAAAATCGCAATTATTGTCAAGCCGTGCAACGTACGCGCAAACGAATCAATCTTCCGGGCGATGTTATTGACTCTTCGAAGGACCCTTACCAAACGCTTTGCCCCCTCGGAATTTTTCGAGCGATAACGAATACAATAAAATTAGCAATCGGTCGACAACCATTTACCAAAAAATATATATGCTATTTCCTTCCTCCATTTGAAAGTTTCGATCGAGTTCGACGAGCGCTCGACAATCACAAGATAAAATTCAATTTTTTTTTTCGCTCATCTCTCACTTTTTTTCGAGCAACCTTTTCAATCGTTTGCATTTTTAACGAAACGATTGGCTTCCGAAAAGAGCAGCCTTGTCGCTCAATCTCTCGTCGTTTCCTTTGCCTTGTTGCGCGATTTTTTCCGCCTCGGCCGAGGCCATGAGAATTAGATATGAATTTCCTGCTTCCTTGCTGTGACGAATTCCATACAAGAAGTACACGAACATTCCTAATTAAAAAAGAAATTACAGAAAAATCAATATGGCGAATTTAGAACGTTAGAATAAAAGTTGCTCATCCATATCTGACCTATGAAGAACCAGATGACGAATCGCAGCCAAGTTATCAGAGACAAACGGGACATGAGCATAATATTCGCGTAAACGCTCATTGCTGGAATTATTGGTACGAGAGGCGCTCGAAATTTTCCAGTAGGCGGAACCTGCTGATGCGCCTGAATTATTAAGAGACCTGAAAACAAAAAATAATCAGTAAAAAATGCATTGAAGCCCGAGAATCCTAAAACAATAATTTTTCTATAATCTCACTCACTAGCGAGAAGAATAAGCAGAAAAGTTGTTCTGAGCGTATAATTGCACCATTCTGGCAGGCCCGCAATATGATCGAGGCAGCTGAGACCTATACATCCCAAAGAAAAGACGACAACAGCCATGACGACGGCCGAGCCCGGCTCCCAAGTCCCTATCAGTCGCGACAACCAAATAAAATTCCTCTTCAATCTACCGGTCCCTTCGTACGTGTCCAAAAACTGCAATAGGAACATTTTTTGTACTTTTTGTGTTGAAAGAATAACGCTACTCGTTCAGTCTCGAAAATGCTTTCAAGAATTGTAATAGAGATACATATTTCATCGCAATAAAGTTTTTTTTGTTCCTAATAAAGTGATTTTGCTCCGGGGAAAGGAGATTTTCGTGATTCGTACTTGGTCCGAGTTCATGCTCGTGGTGTCGGCACCCTCGGTGAGCGGCGACTCGCCGAGTCCGGAGTGCGAGCAACTCGTTGGAGTGACAATAACGGGAGGGAAGATCCTCTCCGGCCTGTATCGCAGAATCATGACGCTGGCCGAGACTATCGTGTAAGCGAGAAAAGTGCCGATCGACATGAACTCGACGAGATGCTCCAGATCGAAAAATAGAGCGACGAGGGCGCTAAAGATTCCTCCAAGAGCTAAATTCATCACCGGGATTTGCGACCTCGATTCCACGCGTCCGAGGGACTCGAAGAGAAGACCGTCGCTCGCCATCGCGTACGTTATCCTCGGTAACGAGAAGAGAGAGCCGAAGAGCGTCGTCGTCATTCCACAGAGAGCTCCAACGCTAAAGTTTCCATCCATTTTCCCAAATTTTAATTTTCTCTTCCATATACCTTCGAACGCATTTTTTTTTATAGATTTTTTTTAGTTTACCTTATTGCGTATTTTGCCCAATAAATGCCTTTCGAGGCAAAAGCTTCCGGTAACGCTGCAGACGAACTGATGCTCCAGAAAGGAACAATCAAGGTCAAAACGCCCGCGACGAGGATGTAACCCGTCGTTACGATCGCCATAGAGATTCCAATTGCGAGAGGAATGCTTTTTTCTGGATTTTTGGCTTCTTCACCCGCCGTCGCCACAGAGTCGAATCCAATAAAAGCGTAGAAGCAAGTTGCAGCACCTGATAATAATCACGATTATGGGAATCGTTTTAAAAATTAAATTGGAGCAATAAAGTTAAAATTAAACTAATCAAAGTGTGAAAACAATGAAAACTGTAATACGAACGATTGAAATAATTGTAAAAATGATGAAAGTGATGAAAAATTTATTTTTACCAGCAAGAACTCCGTTCATCCCGAACGGCAAGAATCCTCCGTTTTCGCTACTCCAATTTTCAAGATCCGCGTACTTGAACCCGAGACCGATCACCAAGATCATAACGCAGAGATTTATGACCGTCAGGATCGAGTTCAGAGCCGTGGAAGCTTGGACCCCGCAGGCCATTATCAGCGTATAAAGAGCGCAGAGTCCAGCTGCGAAAGGATCAATGGAAAAAGAATTTTCCTCGGGATTGAGACTCTGGACGACCCCGCCGTGCGTCAGATTCGTGAGGAATCCGTTGGTCAACGAGTCAACGTAGCCGCTCCAGGCGCGAGCCACCGAGGCCGCTCCGATCGTGTGCTCCAGGATAATGTTCCAGCCGATGATGAAGGCCCAAAATTCACCGAGAACCGTGTACGTGTAAGCATACGCGCTCCCGGCTTTCGGCACTCGCGCGCCAAATTCTGCATAACATATCGCGGCCAGCAAGGACACCATCCCGGCGATGAGGAAGCTTATCGTTACTCCTGGACCCGCCATGTTCCGCGCTACCGTTCCCGTCAACACGTAAATCCCAGCTCCGACCATATGCCCGACACCTTGGCGAAATTTTATCACGAGTAAAAATTTTATATCGTGCTTTTATTAAATAGAAATATGAATTTGTGTATAAATAAATATTTAATAAACTGGAGACTCGTATAATGTTGTTGCATACCCAGTAACGTTATGTCGAAAGTCGTTAGACATCGATTCAGCGGTGTGCTCGCGAGATCCTCGTCGTTCATTCTCTTTTTCCGATTCATCCTGGAGCACATCCCGGACATGGCTCGACCCAGCAGAGCTCTTCCTCGAACAGGGGATGAACTTTCCATGCTTTTGTCCTTTTTCTCGAGCGAAAATGATGTTTTTCTTTCCTGATAGAAAGACGGCCGCGCGACGGGAGGACGAGCCTCGTTATCAGATGTGTAGGACGCACACGCGCGCGTTA
Source organism: Cremastinae sp. A BG-2022a (assembly GCA_030522545.1). NCBI lineage: Eukaryota > Metazoa > Arthropoda > Insecta > Hymenoptera > Ichneumonidae > Cremastinae sp. A BG-2022a. The sequence continues at coordinate 48,613 of JAPYYW010000280.1, read as the reverse complement.
CCGGAAAAACGGTTACGCGCAGGCCGCGGGATGGGAAGCGATCGATCGCGAAGGACTTTTCATTTTCCCCGATAATACTCATTTTCGTAACTACGCGTCGCTCTTATCTTCGTCCACTTATTTATTTTTTACATATACTCTCAACTATTTACTTTATCGCGCAAGGTAAGCAGGAGATAAATATTTCCACGCTCAGTATTTATTGTGAGCCATTTTATTGGAAACACGAAGCAAAAAAACTTTCAAATTCCATGATTTTTTAGATGAGATACAAGTAGTCGTGTAATCGGAGATGTTAACGCTACTCTCGGATAACTCTGAAAATTCAGTTCTCACCGAGTCCATTGAAAACAAGCTCGATGGCCGCTTGGACGTCGCCGTTGGTGTATTGAAGCGCGGTGACGTTGACTTCGTCGTCCTGAAGACCGATTTCGTGCATCTGAGCGAGTTCTCTCTGAAGGTGGGGAAATCGGGAGGCTGCTGCTGGTTGTACGACCGGAAGTAGAGGCGATGCGGGATGAGTTACGACGGAATTGGTGGCGTTCGTGGCGGAGGGTGGAGAGGTCGCGAAAGCCTGCTGAATCGCCTGAGTGAACATTTCGGTCGTGATGAGACCGGAATTCGAACGGCTACTGCCGGAATTCGAGGAAGACGCCGCTGAGTTGGAAAATCCTCGGGCGCCCGCTCTCGAGAGCGCAGCGGCCAATTGAGCCGTGGTTATCGCCGACGCGCTCGCGTTGTAACCCTGGGCGTTCGGTTGCGCCGAGTCCGAGGACTGCGACGAGTCTCCAGCCATTTCCTCGTCGTCGCTAAGATTGTCTAGACTGTAGGAATACGCCGTCGACGGTGCGTTCATCGAGGACGAGCTTCCTCCCGAAACGGAGCTCGATCGAGCTTCCTCGTGAACCGCAGCGGCTATCAGTTGAGCTGCTTCGACGAGAACCGGGTGCAGCTCAGCGATTCTGTACAGTTTACATGTTTTTTTAAATTTTTCAAATACCCCTGGCAAATGATTTTTTTCATGAAAACGTTTTTTAACTAAAAATTCGCACAAATTTCCAAACAGACCTTCTAACAGTGTCAGGATCTGTAATATGAGCCATCAAATCAGGATCTTGCAGCATTGCAATTGCAACAGAATCCTCATTCAAGCCGGGTGAGGTTGATATTATATTCTCTATAACTTCCGGTCGTTTGCTCAAACGCTGTAAACACAAGTATGTTAAATAATTATACAAGTGTGATAATACTATGAGGGAATATTAATAAAATATTACATGGAGTGCACTTCGCAATTCTGGGTTTTCATTGAAGGATCTGAAAGCACTGGCAAGCTGTAGAATGCTGCCTTCGGTTATGGGTTTTGCAGGCATCAATTTTTCTGGCTCTTTCTTCTTTAATACATGTACAGTTGTGCCGCTTTTTATTCCACAAGATTCCATTGTCGCGTCATCCTCCAAGATGCAGCCACGAAAGACTAGCTCTGATAAAAAATCTTTTATGAGTAATATTGAATTAAAAAAAGTAGATGAATAAAAATGAAAAATACTCACCAAATGAATCTTTTGGAAGGTTTATTTTTTCAGCTGTCTCTGTTCTGAGCTCTTCCACTTTAGTCTTAAAGTTAACATTGCTCAGTTTTAAAGTCTGCAAGGTGAAAGGATCCAACCTTACTCCGAGTAACAGGTCTGAACTCATTTTGAAACTTGGACTCAAAAGCGATATGTGCCTTTTTCTACCTAGAAAAAAATGCTTTTATCAATTTCAAAGAGTGCATAAAGATATAAAAATATCCTTTGTTTTGTCCACAAAATCGAGGTTAAAGCCGGAAACGAATCAGTACACAAAGATCGTGACGAAGCAAAATTGATTTATGCAAAAGTGTCGGTGTTACGAAAGATATAACTTACGATTTATTCGTAGTTACGAGCTATTCCAGAAAAAATAGTATTCTGCCAAACATAAAAATGTTTAGTCAGCTGTTGTCGAAAATCGACAGCAGAAAGAAAACAAAGACTAGTTCCGATCTGTCAGGATCTCCATTCACCCACCGCGTGACGCTAGTGCATTGTCAACAATCACGTTGCTCTGCTTCGCAGAATGAGAGGCTAATTCCACTTATCACCCACAAAGCCTTTGTTCTATCCTTCTTACGTTGGTTTTGGGTCTTTGCGAGCGTTTTGAACGATAAGTGGAACGCGCCCGTGAAAACGCAACGACAGTAGGGGAAAGGGAAACGTGGAGGAATTTTGCATTCAGCGGCGCGTGCATGACGTTTCTTCGGTTGTGTTTTCGTCGTCATATATCGCTCCCTGACAAATGTTGTGCCCGGAAATATGGGACTTCAAGGCTCCGGAGCACCATTTCGAGATCGAGCGAGCGAGTTACTCGAGCGAGCAAGTCCCATTAACCGTCAGTACTCATTATTTTAATCACTCGGTAAGTCGTTCAATTCCTTCGTCTCTTTTTACCTCGTGTTCCGAACTATTGCGCATTGCTCAAAGGTCTTTAGGTTATATCGCGCTTTTTTCAATCCTTTTTACGTAATTTACCGTCTGCGTTTTTTGGATCTCTGCCCAGGTATCTATCGTGCTTCCTGACAGAAACGACGTTCCTCAGAGTCTTCGCGAGACTCTTCTCGAAGACAACGATTATTACAAAATCGTCGGCGTAAGGGCTCACGACCTCGTCAGCCGCGATTTCGTCGAAGCGTTCATTAAGAAAGGTCAGTTTAATCGTCATTATTGTTAGAATTTATTAAAAAACTGAATCAAATTGCGAAATGAGTAGAATATGCATTAAAAATACGTGAATTTATGTTTTTCTGCCAAAATTTTTTTCACTAGATTTTATTTTTCATTCTATTCTTACATTTTATTATTATTATTTTAGGTGAATCAAGCCTTTTGACGATAAATCGAAGAATCGATGTTCACAACTTGATTTGCATTGTTCCAACGGGAGATCTGGTACTGTCTTTGCTCCGTGAAGATTACCAGAAGCTTGGATTGCCTGGCAAAGAGACATTCTTCGATAGAAAGAAACATTCGCGCTACGGTAAGTCAGAGAGAAAGATAAACGATTGGACGAATGGAATAAAGTTTGATAATTCCTGAAGACAATTATTTGTTATAAGAGGAGGCAAATGAGAGGAAAGAGAAGTGAGAAAAATGCCAAGGAAGCACAGAGTGCCAGATTTGGAAGAGCTGGCGCTTCGCTCCGTCGGCAGATATGTTACGGAATTCGGTAAAAAATTGCTAGAGCCCATTCGAGAGATATCGCAGCGGGATCCGGACGCGGGCCTAGAAACGCTGCGAGAAGTTCTGAAGTCCATGAGGTACCGTTTGAGCTCGAGCGTGCCATGGCATCTCTACGACAGAATGGCGATCGAGTCGCTATCCTCGATAATGAACCTGATAAACGAGAAGAAAAAGTCCTACAACGATTTCTCGCCAATAAGCGTTTTTCTGTCCGAGGTGAACGTCGTCGTGAGCCTCATAGAAGTCGTCGTGCACGCGAATCTGCGTAACATCGAATTTTCCGCATGGCCTAAAATAATGCGTCACGTACTGTACAACAATTTGCACAATATGACAGGCCTGGAAGTTCTTGATCTGGGCTCGGGCTCGGCCGGCTGGAGAACGTCCGACATTGAGAAAACGATAATAAACGGCGTTACGGCAATGCCGAATCTAGTCTCGTTTACGCTCTGTTTCGATTGCACGGACAACATAATAACAGCGGTGGCACAAAACTGTCCGAAGCTCCGTTATCTGGACGTTACGGCTTCGAGATCGGTTACCGATCGCAGCATCGTTCCCCTCTCGAAATCACGAGTCCTCCGGGGTGTCAAGCTCTTCCGGACTTCCGTATCTATTCTCGGATACGCGAATCTGTTACTGACTCACTCCAGGCTCGAAGACATCGGTCGTTGTCACGAGATCGGGAACGTTCTCGAGCACGTGCGCGACAAGTTCGACGAGGACAGGGAAAATTACGAGAAGCATCTGGAACTGCGCTGCTTCGAGTCCCGGAACGTCGCGATGAAACATTTGTATCTTTTGATCTCCATGTGCCCGTACGTGACGAGAATATCGCTGATGTGCGACGAGAGAATAAGCGATCTTGCCATACTCGCGGCTCTCGAGAACCTTACGGAATTGAAGCTTCTGCAATGCTATTTTTACGCAGACCGCGTCAAGACACTTCTGGAGCTGACCAATGGCAGAATAACGAGTCTCTATCTCGAGCACGTTGACGAAATCGACAGCAGCGCTCTGGTGCACGTCAGTCAGTACTGTCCTAAATTGAGGAACCTGACTTTTTACAATTGCGAGCTCTCGGACCGTACCTCGACGCATTTTAGAAAATTATCGGTCGATCCGTTCAAGCATCTCGAGCGCGTAAAATGCGTCGCTGACTGTGCCAGCGTGCATCTCGAGTTTCTACTGTCCCATTGCACCAACGTTAAATTCATACAACTCGGCTCGTCCACCGGAGTCGGCGATACGACCATGAAAAAGGTTTTTGCTCAGAACACGATGAGCAAGCTCGAGGAGCTCAACATTCTTTACAGCGACGATCTCTCCATGAGGACCGTACGGCTGCTCATGCAAAATTGTCAAAACTTGCGACGCATCTCCGAGCTCGAGAGCTGGCAAGGCATTACCAGCGAGGAGCTCAAAAATTTCAGGGAAGAGCTTAGAATCAACAATATTGATTTGGACAGCAGTCCAACGTTGTCACTCGCGTAATTTTTATTCCCTTCGTTCCCCGTTTGTTTTCTTTTTTTCCTTCCGATCGAGCAGTTTGTTTTTTTGATTCTCAGGGAATGAATAAGCATTATGCGAGGTTTTTTTTCTAAAAAGCGATGCTTGATCTCGGTGATCTTTTTTTTTGTTCGGCTTACATCCATTACGTTTGCGCTCTTTTATCCTTTGGAACCCGTGCTTCATCTTCAGCCTGGTGCCATGATTCAGAGTGAGAAAAAATGAAAAAAATATGTCGTTTCGCGATAACGATACTTTTATTTTTGTAAACTAGTCTTGTAAACTTGTACGAACTGTGATGAATGACGAAAAGTATATAATTCGAGTCTTTCATATCTGTGAGAAGATAAATAAACGATAAATGACTCAAGTCCTGCGGCAGAGGAAAAATAATTATACACAAGAGTCGAAAAATTATATACAACAGAGTTTTTGATACGTTTAAAAAATATATTTGAAAATGTGACTCAAACGAAGAGTGGAATATCGGCAATTTCCGCTTGAATCGTGTTTTATTTTTTCCCGGTCTACTGCGTACTCGTCGATAGTCGTGACTATTAATTTGAAGGATGAAGCTTTTGTACCAGGAAAGAAGAATTACGAGAGAGTCAGATCGTGTCTGGAAAGAAACCTCGACGAAACGTTCGACGTTGTTCTAGCCTGGGATCCACCAGGTAAAATGCATCATTTTTTAAATTCATTTTTCATTCTAGATTTTTATAATTTACGACCATTCATTGTCCCTTTGATTGCAGATGAAAAAATTTGTTCTTCGTCGATCGCGGCGTGGTTTCACGATCGTGGCTACGCGACAACTCTGTGTAAACAAATTTTCAAACAACGAATCGAGCGTTTAATCGACGTGCCGAAACTAGACAATTCTTCAAATTTGGATGATTTCTTCGAATGGCTTGGAATCTTCAGTATCGCTGGTGATACGTAAGTCTCGTTTTTTACGAATTAAATATCAAAGTTTGAACAAAAAATAACAGTCGTCTAAAAATTATTACAGGAGAAACGAGAATGACGAAGATTACGTGAATACTTACAAATGTCCAATGCGAAAAACTCAAATGGCTCAGGTACAATACATAGAGTGCACAGGATTTTTTACGAGTAAAAATATAACGAAGATTTTTAACGCCATGAAAGACATCGCCGCTGATAAAGAGAATACTGCGCCATGGATAAGTTTAGACGTCCAAGGCTTTGCTGACAGTCCAGTTAGCTGGGGCCTGAAAGAGCACAATTACTTCTCCGACGGCGACAACAGCCACACGACGGTCTTCCAACCGAACGGCGAGTGTGTAATACGAAAAAGTTTGAGCTCTAATAAAAAGCCAAGAATTTTTCAATAAACGCGCGCCTTGTCGCTTAGTTTTCTTTTTTTTCAATAAATTTGTCTACTCTCTACAAATCTGAATAATAAATTACAAATATCATAAATAAATAATGACAAGCACGTTTAATATACAAACGGGACCAGCATAAATAATGAACTAATTATATATTTATGAATAATATCAATTTTGTTTTTAAAATCAGATCCGAGTCTGAGTAGCATTAATTTTTATCCCTCTCTCTCTCTCTCTTTCTTTCTCTTAGTTCTGACACTCTACATGTACATGTACATTTCTATAAAATTTCGTAAATAATCCGCACAACTGGACGTGAGATCTGCGCGAAAGAAAGATAGTTACAAAGAAAAATGTCGCAGAGCGCGGATTAGGAACGACGCAACAAAGAGCATTTTGCAACATCAAATTACTATACGATTTTTTTCTTTGTGCCGCGAGTGGACGTTCGTTATCTTGAATACGTAACGCCTCTTATGACTAGTCTCGAAACGCTGAAAAAAAATTGTTCGCGTGAATAAACGTCGTTGTTGCGATTCGTTCTGCGATAAAAATACAGAAATAAATTGCACATGGAATGGACGAAATCAGAACGACGCGTAACAAAATAATTTCTTCGCGTACTTTTTCTCTTTTCATTTCTTTTCTTTTGTAATTACGAAAGAAGCGTGACTTTTCAATAAATTGAAAACAAAAGGCACTAAATACTGGACGCTGAGATCAATGGATTTTTCATTAGATTTTTAAGCTTACTTTTGAATCAAGACTAAGTGTGCATGCAATACCAAGACGATTTTTTCCGATAAATTGGGAGATAAAAAATATCTCGTCTCGATCAAGCTAGTACCTTGTGGAAAAGAAGCGTAACACCGTTTTTTTTTCTTTCTTCACTAAAACTCGACAAATCTAAATTTTTTTCTCGCGAAAATGTGGATTGGTGTACTCGTGACCTTTTCTCGCGTACGTTTAAGTAATTCGCTCAAACTTGTGGGGCTGTCAGTGATTTCATATGAGTACGTGGGACGTTTCCGACTCGGTGAACTTAACTTTTGCATTGTGATAGAAATCCTCTATTCCGGAACCCACGGACATGCGAGATTTCGAGCGTGCCATCAGTTCGCTTATCTCGTCGAGGTCACGACTGTATCTGTTAAATTCTTACGATGATTATCTTGATCTTGAAAGAACAATTTTCATCAAACGTTCGAATTTACTCACCGACTAACTGGACGACTGGGATTCTCTGATGAATCCGACGAATTTTTCACATTTAATTCACCGTCGTCTGCGCTGAAAGCTGCCGGGTTGCCTGTTGGAAGATCAATCGAGAATGTGAAAAATTACGACAGCAGAGTCTCATTGAAAAATTTAATAAATATTGATGTAAAAAACCTGAGGGAAAAAGCATCGTGTGCTTCAAAAGTTCGCCACTCATAAACGGTGGCAAACTGTCATCCTCGTCGACTACCAAATGGTTCGTATTGTCGATGGCAATTGATTCCACCATTTCAAGCCATTGCTGATTGTGAGAACGGAATTTTTCGACTTTTATGCGAGATGCCCAATCTTTGTCGCACATCTGAAAATTTAATTTAATTTACTTAATAAAATGCATTGCGAGTTCGTAAAAATAATAGAAAAGCACTCACTGCTATTACGTCCAAACACGCGTCACAAACTTTGCGAATCGCTGGATTTTTATCGTGCATCAGGTCAATTAGGTATCCTGGAGCCTCTGTAGAGTGATTTCCACATTTTATTTATTTTATTTGCTTAAATGAATCCCCATTGAGAAACTATTTTTTAATTTTGAAAAATCATTACCTGTGTCACGGATTAAATAATCTCTTGTAGAATCGTGTTTAGATATCTGATAGAATACATAAATAATTTGCAGCACGATTTCATCGTCTTCCTGCTTGGCTGTAACATTCAAATTTTTTAAATAAATTTCGATTGATTTAAAAAAATGAAAAACTTGAATTTTCGTACCTTTCAGTAATTCTATAAGCGACAATAAAATATCTGCCTTGCACAACAGTTGAGCGCAATCTTCGTCGCAAGCAGCCGTGCCAAGTAGAACGACGACTTCGAGAACAAGGTCGTCTTGTACTTTACCTAAAAATGAAAACCGGATATTGCAAAATCAAGAAAAGAAAACTCTTGAAAAAAAAGATTTATTCGAATACCAGGAATTAAATTGTTTCTTATCCAAGGTATGAGATTGCAACGTTGAAGTATTTGAAAATAATCCAAATCCGGTAGTGCCAAGTTACCAAGGACACCTACAACCTCTAGAACAAAGTCTTGTGAATCTGATTGATTCAGCGCCATCGCGAAATCACCTACGAACTCCTGAAGAAAAATGCATCACATTCGAAATCACAGTTACTAAAAGGTTCAAAGTTTTTTAATAGAAATTAAAAACAAAAGAGAACATCATACCACAAAGTGTTCCTTGGTTGAGTCATGCTGCGAAATGTTTCTTATCATTTTCATAATCAAAGAATCCTGATTCCTAAAGGCTTTATGAATTAATCCTTGCAAACGATTATTTTCAATCATAAGTTGAGCATTTCTGTTGTTTGCGGCGAGATTAATACAGAGAGCTATGAGTTCCGGTTTAATACGCTCTTCCTCTGATTCGAGAATCATGTCAGTCACCATTGGCAAACAATCGGTACTACCAAACATTGATTTAACTTTATCATCCATGCTGAGATGGTACAGAAGTCCAAGAATTGTGGTTTTGTCTTTAATTTCGCCTAAAGAAAATTTTTATCAAAAACATATCTCAAAGTTTATGAAAAAATTAAAATAAAATGACGAACCTTGACCCAGGAGTTTGACCAGTTTTGGTAAAAGACCAACTCTAACCATGCGTCCACGAAGTTTCGTATCGAAGGAGAGATTAAAGAGGAGTTTCAGTGTACATTGTACGAGATCAGGATTATTGTTTTGCAAGAGCCTCGGTAGCTTCTCAATTATATTGCCTTCAGCCTGACAAAAAGAAGAATACTGTTAAAAAAATAAATTATAATAAAATACAAGAGTTTAACAATAGCGTTTATACCATTGCATCCTTATTTTCACGAAATATCGACAATTTCTTCAAAAACGTTATCACCAACACGAGCAAATCGTTATTAGTACGGTCCAAACTTTTTATCAACATGCCGATCACATTCCTCTTGCGCATTTTTCTCTCGACTTCGGTATTCTCAGCGATGTTGAGCAAAAGATAAAAAGCCACTGAAAAATAAATCAAGTTTAGCCGGCCCTTTTTCAACTATTTTATTTTTCGTTAATAAGCTTATCTCACCTCTCAAGAGTTGTTCTTGCTTTTTTGTCAAGCTTTTAAACCTTTTTCGGTTTTTTTCGAGCTCTTCCTTCATACGTTTTATTTCAGCATCAGACATACGGAAACCCGATTCGTCCGATCGCCGTTTGACTTCGTAATCGAGCGGACCTTCTGAATTCCAAATGTCGTCGGTCAACTTAATTTTTCTGTCGGTCGTGTTATCACCACCAGTTGAAGGAAATAGGACCAAACCGGTCGTAGTTTCGAACTGTCGTCGCCGTTTTTCCATATCGTCTTTCCATTCGTCGTAACGTTGCAGTTCGTACTCAACAATTTCCATGCACAAGGATCCAATCTGAAAGAATAAAAATTGTTTAATAACTTGCCACGAATTATCAACAGTACGCGATTCTTACTCTGTATTCGACGACGATGTTGTGAAACTGACTGTAAGTCGAAAAACAGAAAAATATGTAAATAATATTCGTCGAAAGTTCGATACTTCGTTTCCAATCCTCGCGCAAAACTCTGGCCAATGCACTCAGCAAAGATTCTGTAAAAATAATCAGTCCTGTAATTCTGACTTTGGTGTATAATTTTGATTATTCTTTTTCATGTTTCATACCATTTTTTGTTAGTTCTAAGAGATTGTCCGGAACTCTTGCGAGTCTCAGAATCAGTGAAGATCCCTTTATTTTCTCTGGCATTGTCTCGTACAACAATTCTATATAGCTCTCAACATTGCTGATGATTGCTCTTTCCATATCTCCATTGTCAGAACTCACGGTGTTCGACGATGTAGGACGTTCCGGTTGTCCACTGCTGTCTGTTGAATTATCTATTGAAATGATTGAAAAATAAGATAAAAGTTGCAAATTTAAGAAATTTAAGAATAATGCTTCAATATCCAAGATTTGAACAAACCATCTGTGTTTGATTTTCGTTTTTGCAGATAGTAGATCAATTGTTCAACTTCGTGGAGCTTTGATTCATGAATGAGAAAACATTTTTCTATAACTTCTTTGGCCAACCGTGATACATTGGTATCAGCGTTTAGACTCTTCAATCTTATGATTTTCTGACATTCCTGGTGTAAAGTAAAGAGATATTGAAAATAGACATTTTTGGAGCAGATTTAGAAGAAAATGAAAACGATGAAAAAATTTGCAAACGCTACCTTGCGATCACCCAGCATCGGATCACCGAGTTCACCTAGAATAAATGCTTCTACATCGTAATTAACGACGAGTGCTTTTTCCGTAGGATGAACGTCGAGAGTTCCCGACCTCACTTTTCTAAGGACGAATAAATTATTGCATAATTCTTAAAATAGTGTTTAAAAACATTAAATAATCGGCTTATGATCAGTCAATGACGAAATTACCTTTTCAGAAATTTTGCTTCGTCCATGTTTGTTGAAAATATCTATGATAATAGACCGATCGCGGTCTTGTAATTTAACTTGGATTCAACAATTCTGACAATTTTTCTCCCGTTAATTAAAAACATAACATGAAAAAAGCGCACGACCGATCATCACTGTTTCTTGTCTGTTGAGACATCCGTGCGGTTAGTCACTCTACGAAATCTGTGACTTTAGACGATTTGTTAATAAACCGAATTTTTCCGTGACTATAGATTTCGTAGAACGTTTTATGAACTTTTAACCTGTTTGTAGTTTTCGTCTCGTAACTTAAAAAACGAAATTGTTGTTAATAAAATATATCATTTTTTCAAAGAAAGTTTAATCGGTTGACATACTACTGGGTATTCTCGCGCAAAATATTCGCAATTCTAGCACAAAGAACGGAAAGTCTCTCGCCAAGAAAACACGCCGGTCTCAATCTCAGTTTTCCACTTTTATTGATTAAACAAACACGTTCGTGTGCCATATACACAGTCTAATAATAAATTAAAGCCAAGGGGGAAAACTTTTGACCATGAGATGTCAAAAGCAAAATATTCTCAACTACTTTCAGGGTCAGAATTTTTTAATGTTTTTTTTTAAAGAAAAAAAAAGCATCATTCACTCTCTGTCCAACAATAATTTCACTTTCTCCTTTTTACATTCTTGAAAAAATATGTAAACTAAAAATATCCAATGGAATAATACATGGAATGGTTCAAATTAAAATAAATAGACCATTTTTTTTAGTAATCTTAGGTTTCAACAATGTATATGTATATCCTTAATTTCTAAATACTGTACACATTTGAAGATGGGTCTTTTCTGCTTTTGTTCTTTCTCTAAGGAACCTCAGACATCCAATAATTTTCATTTAATTTACAATCTTTATACCTCTCAAAAGGAAAAATAATTGGAGTGTATTAATGTTAGAAGAATAACTTGTAGGTTCATTTGCTCTTTTCAGCCAGATCATCCTTCTGAGATTCTTGTATCTGCTTCCTTGTTTCCTTGTTGGATTTCAGCAATTTTATCAATTCTGCATGTACATTGTCATTTTTGGATTCAATAAAATCAAGCGCTGAATTTATCTGATCCAGTTGGGCATTTAGAGCCTCAAATTCTGAAAAATAAATAACACCATTTACTGAGTACCACATTTCATATTTTTGCTCTTTATATTTTCATGGAGTATTTTAGGATCTTCAAATTTTGTACGATAAAAATTATGATTCAATAGATTGGAAGATTATTTGGCAAACAACTTTTTTTCTATACGAAAACAAAATATAGCGAGTAAACGCGTATATCAACAAATGAACATTTTGCTCGAATTTTTGGCAAGTTCTTTCATGACAACTGTAGAAACAAATAGAAAAGATTTCGCGTACCTTCCTCGTTGCAATCTTCGGTCCCCTCGTCCATTTCTACGTCGTCTTCTTCGTTGTTTTCGTGATTTTTGTTCGGATGCACTGCGTTTTGTACCATCTTCTCATTTGCCATTGCAATATTTTTTCTTCAAAGATCAGCTGATTTGTAGCCACGCCTGTCGCTTATTAGTCTAGTACGCCTTTCATCTAATGGATGTCAGTAAAATGATATTTTGGTTGCATCTTTATCGTCAAATGATTAGCTAGGACACTTCAGTAATTTCATAAATTATTTTTTTAAAGTTATAATACCTAATTGTTGGAATAATTTTAATTTTTTTTAGTTAATGATGACAAAGATAATAATTTCTTCATTTTTTCTTTAGCACATATTTTCTCGTACGACGTAAAAAATTGGTGAACAAAATTCTCGATTCCACACGTGTCGCCAATTCCTGTCAGTCCCCTCACTTCCCTGGATGACGTTTTCGAATCCAACCAACGTGTTGCCGGTGTTGCCAATGAATTCTGACGAATTCCTCACTTTCCAACATATTTGATTTTCAATCTCAAAAATTGATACAAAAATGGAAACTCAACGCGAACAATTGACAAATAATGTTGAAGACTTTCCAATAATAAACGTAATTGTTGCTGCTTTCGTCGTACTGATCACGCTAGGTAATGTTGAATCAGAGGTTATATTATCTCAATCTCATGTTCACTATAATTTACAATTAAATCTCCCAATAATTAAAAAAGGATTCAATTTATTTCCTATATGTATGAAATATTCTCTTTTTACAGTTTTATTTTTCATCTGGCGAAGTAGAAAGGCTTCTGGACAGAGTATACTTCTAACAGGCTTGACAGATGTGGGTAAAACCTTATTGTACACTAAATTGTTTACTTCCAAGCCAGTAAATACTTACACCTCAGCTAAGGAGAATATTAGCAGCATCATCATAAATAATGTAAGTTTTATACAACAGATAAGCTTTTTTTGTACTCTCATATCTGTATTAAAGTTATATAATGAAAAAAATAATTCTAGAAAACCATGCAAATTATCGACATCCCTGGTCATGAACGTCTGAGATACAAATTCTTTGACAAGTACAAAAAATCAGCTAGAGCTCTTGTTTATGTCATTGATTCTGTAACTTTGCCAAAAGACATAAGAGATGCTGCAGAGTAAGTAAAGAAATTTTCTTTAAACTTTGTGATAAGAAGAGAAATTGTTACTACTTTTTTTGCAGATTTTTGTATACTCTGCTTGTGGATGAAGCAATCCAGAGAGATGTTAGTTTGTTAATATTATGCAATAAACAAGATCAAGCCACAGCAAAAGGCTGCAGTGTAATTCAAACATTACTGGAGAAGGAAATAAACTTGTTGCGTCTCACAAAGGCCAACCAGCTGGAGGCCACTGACTCTTCTACCACTAATACTTTTCTAGGCAAACAAGGCAAAGATTTTGAATTTTCTCATCTTGGCAATAGAGTTGATTTTGCAGAGTGCAGTGCATTGGACATTACTCAATTGAAATCATGGTTGGAGAAGGTAGTTTAAAAAATGAAGAACTACCATTTTCCAAGTTTCAATAAAATCATGTTAATTCAGAATTTGTCATATGTTAATTTTGCTTGAAAATGTTCATAAATAATTCATATTTATTCTTTAAAGACTGAATCTGTCATTGTTTCCTTTCAAATTTTAAGGTTTTAAGAATTTTGTACAAAAACTTTAATAAACTTTAATCATTTGTTCCCTAGTGCGAGAATAATTTTTTTATACCTGTAATAAATATTCATGGAGTTTACACTCCATAATCATACATTTAATAAATTATTCGAGGCAAAATCGAACGTTACTCTAACCTCTACTGATCGTTATATATATATCGGACCTGTCAAACGTCACGTGATGTCATTTTGATACACTCAGCATTCAGCCTATTGTATTGTTTGGTATAGTACACTTGTGCACTCCGATTATTAACGTGAAATTTACGTAACAGCATAAGATAACAATCAGACTATTAGTCCGTAATATAATTTTTTACACATAATTTTTAAAACAATAGAAATTTTATATTTTTCATCAGTCATTCCTGTTGTATATCACAGTGACTTTTTTCTACGTTTTTTAAAATGAATTCCATGTGCAAGTGAATGGCAATCAAGGTGTTTTTTATAAAAAGAGTTTGCACGTGTTCTACACTTTTGTCTAGATTTTCGAATCAGAGTAATTATCGCAATTTTCTCGTCCATATGGCAGATAGAAATACAATGTCAACGCAAGCACCCTTCAATGTAGACTTGGGAGGTAAATTAAAGAATACATAAATAATAGTTTTTATCATTTCAATTAATGAAAATAATTCATATCTTTAGCAATGCGAATTAAGTACAAGGACAAGAATGAGACTTTCACAGAGGACCAGCTGGCGAGCAAAGAACCATTTGGTCAATTCAGAGCTTGGTTCGAGATGGCTAGTAAAACACCAGGGATTCAGGAACCAAATGCAATGCTCTTGGGCACAGCAACCAAGTATTCTTGTTATTATAAAAGCATTTAAATATTGCACATTAAAGAAATTTGAAATTTTTAGAAATTTTACACAAAAATGTTCATTTTTAGAGATGGGATTCCCTCGGTCAGACCTGTTCTACTCAAAGGATTTAGCCCTCAAGGATTCAAATTTTACACGAATTATGAGAGTCGCAAAGGTCGCGAGCTCGTAAGTTTTCAAAATACGTACAATCGAATTTTAAATACCATAAGAAAGATTTCTGAATTGATTTCAGGATGAAAATCCAAATGCGGCATTAACGTTTTTTTGGGAACCATTGCGGCAAACAGTTCGCATTGAGGGAAGAGTCGAAAAAACGTCGATTCAAGATTCGGACGAATATTTTCGAACGAGGCCTTTTCCCAGTCAAATTGGTGCACATGCCAGCAAGCAAAGCGCCGTAATCGCTGGCCGGAATTCGCTAATGGTAAAAGAAAGAGAATTAATGGCTCATTTTACCGAAAATAACGTCCCGAGACCCGCATGTTGGTGAGTATTAAAATAATCAAAATTAATTAAAAATAGGTATCGCTATTTAAAAATTAATCACGTTTTAGGGGTGGTTATATCGTGATTCCTAAGTCTGTAGAATTCTGGCAAGGTCAGAGCGATCGTCTGCACGACCGAATTCGATTCAGACGCCCAGCACCAGGAGAGAAAATAGACAATATTCTCGTTCATCAAGGAGACAATGGATGGGTTTTTGAGAGATTGTCTCCATAAAAAAATCAGCCTAATCAAACATTTATTAAGATAAAATATTAAATCTTGTTTCTCGTTAACTTTACGATTTCTCTCTGCACGCCTGTAACAGAAGATAAATTTAATAGCTGGGAATTGCATTTTTTTGTACAGAGTATAATTTCTATACCTTCAGAACTTTTCCACACAACTTCACTCTCGAAAATTCCGTCTTTCTTGATTAATGTCTCAAACTGTCTCATACCACCGCCGACACCAAAATAATACGTTTTCCCAGCAATGTATCTGCAATTGAGAAATAATTGTAAAGTCGTGACAATAAAAGTGATCATTGTAAGCATATATTTACCCAACTCCATTGTCCTTCAATCTGTGCTTAAATACTTCATAAAGTTTCATTTGATTGGAGGGATTGTAAATCGTTTCGCTTGTAACTATAATGTCATATTTATCATCCTCATCAGGATATTTACAGGAAAGTACATCAGTGAATGATTTCCAATCTCCACTAAAAAATTTGCATCTTTCTGCAACTTTTTGGCAATCTTCCAAATTAAGCAACACATTTGGAATTGTCAATAACTTGATAACTTCAGCATTCTGCAAATTAGAAACAAAATTACGAATTGTTATAAAAAATATGAAAATTTTTTTAATTGAAAAGTTTTGTACATAATCTTGAAAATGAACAATCGATCCTCTTAAAAGTATTAAAATTCCAAGAATGCCTGCTCCACAGCCTAAATCAAGAACTTTCTTATCTTTTAAATCTATATCTTCTTGAAGGAGATAAGTTCCAAGGTCGTAACTGCATTCCCATATTTTTAATCCACCTATAGAACATGTTTTTTATTATTTACATTAAAAATTAAAATTATTAGAGAAATACCTTCATATATCGCTGGCAACAGGTCGGAATGTTGCGATTCCGCTTTAACAACGTTTTCACAACCTTCATTCATCAATTTTAAAACAACATTTTGTGACTTATTTATTTTAATAGTGTTGTCGCATACAGAAATTTCTATGCAATTGTCCAACATCTGTTTCTCGATCTGTTCGGTTGTCACTTCAATTTCCGAAGCTGGGAACCAATTCAAATTCGCAGATGAATCCTCATCGTTTTCTTCTTCTAAAAATTAAATTAAATTTCAAATTATCGCGCCATGTCGAATAAACATTCTAACCTCAGAATTTAGCGCGCGAACATCCGCTTTATTTATACAAAAACTTACGATTTTCCGAATCAGATTTCGAAAATCCAAATTTAAACATTTTAAGAAAATTTTACGAACAGTCAAGTTTTAATAATTTTTATAAAATTTGCTGAAAAAATATGATATGCCGGACGGAAGTTTAGACACCGGTATACCATTGGACGTGAATTCAGCTTATCTTGCTATCTCACGTCAATTTTTATCGAATATCAATTGTAATTTTTTATATTATACATTTATTTGAATAATTCATTAAAAAATAATTGTTACATAAAAAAATTAGATATTTATCGATAAACAAATTAAAGTGGATAACCTTTATTTATGCATAATAGTTCAAAACTCGCGGTTCTTTGTTGAGCTCGTAGAAGTTCCCGCTTTATAAATTCACAAGATTCAGTTTAATATAAATAATACATAACAGCGAAAATTAGACAATAAGTTAAGAAAAAAAAAGATATTTATTTCTGAAATAAAATTTTTTCTAATTCCATAGGATATAACTTTTTTATGGATTTTACTGGCGAGAATTCGCGTTGTTCGGACGTTCTTCCGTCTCTCTCTTCTCGTTTTGGCGTCTGGTTTCGAGACAGCAGGGCGTTTTGTCGCGGTTTCTGTGCCCT
Organism: Cremastinae sp. A BG-2022a; assembly: GCA_030522545.1. Lineage (NCBI taxonomy): Eukaryota > Metazoa > Arthropoda > Insecta > Hymenoptera > Ichneumonidae > Cremastinae sp. A BG-2022a. The sequence continues at coordinate 31,296 of JAPYYW010000280.1, read as the reverse complement.
GTGAACCCCGCGGTCATTCTGGAATTCTATTGATTCGTACGCTGTGTTGTGTCGTCGTCGTGGCCGTCATCGCGTCGAGGGAAATATTCCGTCGATCTTCACGTTCAGATACTTCGATTTCGGGGTATCGCTTCGTCGTTTTTTTTCTTTTTTTTTAAACAAGTGCTAAGAATCGTTCGTCGACGAGTTAGGAAAAAGTCAGTGCTCCCATCAGCTTTTACTCTTTATTTTTCTCCCCCTGAATGTCGAATATGAAAAAAATTGATTAAAAAAACGCATTGTGCTTCACTGCTAGTTTTCGGCTTGCCTCTGGCCCGCGTTACCTTCCATTTTGGAGGTCTTCGATATATCTATGTATGTGTCTACATGTACCGCCTGGCGAAAAAAAAAACTTCTCGATATAAACACTTTTCCACGATACATAAATTTCGCAAAACTTTCTATCGTCTTTTCTCGTTTCTCCTGGAAACATTTCTCGTGCTATTGAAATATAATAGCTGTCAACCTACTAACACGAACCGTTAACTTTTCCAGATAAAAAAAAGAACACAAAATGACTCCGGAAGGATATACGCGCGTGTACGTGGGTGGCTTGAACGACAAAATAAAGAAGGACGATCTACAGATGGAGTTTGAGAAATTTGGAAAGTTGAACAAAGTGTGGATGGCTTTCAACCCTCCGGGTTTTGCATTTATCGAATTCCTGAGTATGGAAGAGGCCGAAATAGCGTGCAGTAACATGAATGGAACTGAGATAATGGGCGCCAAACTGAGAGTGGAAATATCTCGAGGACGGCGCGGAGGAGGACGAGGCGGCTCGGGAGGTTTTCGTGGTAGTCGCGGCTCCGGAAGTCGTGGTTTCTCCTCAAGGGGCACTTCGTCGAGCGGCGGTTACAGAGGCTCGAGCGGGTATGGCGATCACGGCGGTAGTAGCGGTGGCTACAGTACAGGCAGGTTTGGAAATAGAGGCAAGGGTCGTTACGAAGACTCGTATTCTTCGAGTCGCAGCGGCGGCTATGTCAGCCGCGACGGTTATTCCCAAGATAGCTACACGACGAGTGCCGACGCCGCCGACGACTACTACTCCGGCAAGGACTCTTCAACTGCGAGGTATCGCAGTCGTTCCCCGGCAGGACGTGGCAGGTACTAAAGAGCTACGTAACATTTTGCGTAAAAGCCAAACGAAAATTTGAAAAAAAAAAAAAATTGAAAAACAAGACAACTCGCTCTCGAGTTATACTGCATACATTCCATGAAAAATCTAAAAAACAAAGACATAATAACGATACTCTATGAACAGCAGAGATAATAATCGCGGCGATTTATGGACTGATTCAGGCTTGACTTTCGATTTCAATCGATAGTGTCGTCGGCTCGTAAATACGTCGATTATAAATTACGACTACGTTCCAAACCGTCCAAATTCTTCGAAATACTAAATCTTCGCGCGTTCCTACTTGTTTTTTTAATTTTTTTTAAATTCTTTTTGTCACTCCTCAATAGGTGAGCCCAAAATAATTTACGCTTCGTTATCTTCGTGCAAGCTACGAAATTCTTCGTTTAATCGCCGCAATTCTTAAATCTACATGCTGTAAAAATGTTCGAAGACGACAGACAAATAACACACTGAATTATTAAATTTTTACGATATAAACCAGTAAAACTTCGCGGGCAAAGTGGAAGAAGATCAAAAGTGAAAAAGTTGTGTGGGGGAGAAAGAGAGAGAGAAAAAAAATTTTCACAACGTTAAATTTACTTATGCAACTACGTTTATTCTGGTTCTTTAAAGTTTTTATTCTCAAAATGAGATTGGAAAGAAGTGAATTTTCAGAAATCTCAGAATTGCATGCGTAATGTGGGTTTATTTAATCAAAAAAAGTCGATGAAAGATCGAGAGACAATAGAAAAAAAAAATGAAAACATCTCTCTCATGCTCGATCGCAAGAGATTGACGTGAATATAATGTGAAATCCTTTTTTTGCACTTCCATGTTCACAGTCATCGTCATCTTCGTGAATGCACATAAAAGAACTACGCTACGTTGCCAAACTGAACTGCGGGGCCGATCAGCCACCCGCCTCGACGACTACATTCTGTCCAATCTACGCAGCGACGTGTACATACAAGAATTATTCTAACGTTATAAAACACTAAAAAGCTACTTCCTTTTACAACGTACGATCTGATTCATAGCAAGAACGATCACGCTAGATACACTTTTTCCCCCTTGGGATAAAAATATTTTGCATCTTTTTAGAGAAAGAAAACTATCCGTAGGAAAAGAGTGAAATTTGAAACAAAAGTAATAAGAATAACGATCCGTGAGAAATTCGCGACCGCGATTCTCTGAAAAAAAAAATCTTAGATCGTACGATATGTGATCAATCGTTTATATGTCACTTTTTTTTTATAATTACCGTCGTGCTGATAATCAATTTTTTTTTCTTCGTGAAATATCCCTTTTTGTAGAACGTGATTTTTCGAAGAAGAGCATTGAAGACAATTACATTATTAGAGAATGATATCTCTTACCAATATCGTGTTTTTCGTCTCTACATATAAAGGAAAAAAAAATGAACGCCAGGCGTTGCTTAATATTACTATTGATAGTGATGTTTTTTTATAAAATTAATTAATGAAGCGCAATGAAGTCAACAATCATTTTCGGGGCTTCTGCTTGGCCTACGACGACAAAAATTGAAAAAAAAAATTATTTCGTAAAGAAAAAAAATTTCCAAATTTGTTTCGGATATGTGGATTAATTTCAATCTCAAAAAAAAAACGGATAAACTTCCATTAAGCCCACAAAACAGACACATGTACACACACGTGTGTACACGTAAATAATTTCCAAGTGTTCGAAAGAAAAGAACGAGAGTGAGAGGAGAAGAGGACAGACAAAAAAAATGATAATGGAAACAATATTTTATTTCTGCTGTAAATGACATGGAATTGGAAACATATTAAACAATTTGCGCTCACAAATATCTGCCACCTGCCTGTGCCACCCTCCGCCTCTTTAAAAATTTTCATCATTAATTAGGCCGAGTACTGTCGCCGCCGAATGTCCCTCCTCGCTTCGTGAGAGAAACGACGACTTCGGAGTGAACAAGAAAACTGAACGATGCTCAAATCAAGAAAAAGACAACTTAAGAGATCATAAGACGTTATCTTCGGTCATTATCGTCGATTTGTATTTTCTTAAAGCCACGTGCATTAATTTAAAAATTTTTGATAATTCGCTCGAAACATGTCGCGACGTAAGTATGGCATTGAAGAAGTCAGTTTTAAATTCTACGACTTACAAAATGTGAAAATAATTTTTAAAAGGAGTGACATTGATATAACGCGAATCATAGAAAATATTTTTATTTGATGAGTGTGGACAAGTGGCTGTACAATGGAATTTATTTTATTACCGCAAGCAAGTTGGATCGCCTTTCGGTATTTTGGAATAGAGCTCTTATCAACTGCTTGACTTGGCTGGCTGTGAATTCGTGGGCGAGAGGTCCCTTTCCTTCGGCCCATCTCTCCTCGATCTGAATGAGCGAAGCTTCCAGTACTTTTATCAGTTCTGTGAGTTTCGACCATTTGGCGACGTGACGGTGAATCGCTTTCGGTTCCTGAATCAACAAAATGAAAGAGTTAAACGAATCTAATAAATTTCAGGTTTTATTTGCAGGTACGAAGACAAGTGAACACCGGTAATTATTTTATAAGAGAAAAAAGATTTTAATAAATATTCTAAAATATCATTTGTGATTGTTCATTGAATAATCCTGCTCGAAAATAACTAACCGGAAATATTGACGGCATTCTCTTCACGATCATGTCGAATAATGTTACTAATTCCGTCGCGACTCTGGCCGGAATATCCTCGACTGTTATCACTTTCATGACAAGATCTTCGACTGTTGAATTTGCTATGCAGCCTGTTGAAAAATAGAGGACTAAAAATCAAAATTTTCCACAGATTTTAATATATTTCAAAGTCATTTAACTGACCAACAGCTCTGCAATAAATATTCATCGGCAAAACGTCCATCCAGACGGTTTTCAATAGTTCGAGCTGTCTTATGCACTGTCGCAAAGCTTTTTCCGTGCTCTCTGACAACGCGGAAGTCTGTCCGAGTTGCGACAAACCTGTGAAAAAACATTAATTTTGTTATAAAATTGAAGAATTCATTTTTTTTTCATAAGTACTCACCCGATTCTCGGAGAATTCCCAATATAATATTTTTTTGATATTTCATATGATCCAAAAAGCACTGAGAACCGACGTTTCGCAAGACCAAAACTAAGTCGGCGTACGTGACGTTGTTCTTTTGGACGTCAATCGGCAAACTATCCTTGTACTCGTATGCCAGTGTAAGAAGGTGGTGGGCGAGGTACATACAGTTGTTATGAAACAGAGCTGAATAAATTACCCTTTGATTAATAAGTAAATTAATGGAAAAAAAACAGATTTTTTTGTAAATAATATAAAATTCTCACCAACTTGCTGAGGTATCGTCTCAAGAAATGTTTTGTGATATTCCGGCACTGTGGAAACGTACACTTCGATAACGTTTCGACTAGTATAAAATAATCTAACTGCACAGGTCTCTGTACTCGAGCACGCTTCCTCGAGAATTTCTTTAGCTAGATTCAGTATATCCCTAGCACTTTTGCTAAAATACCATAATTATTGATCAATATATTTGGAGCATTACTAAATATTTTGAATGAAGAATAAATTAAAATTACCTGACTTGACAACAAGGCAACTGGAATGTATGTTTACTTAATTTGCGGTCTACTATTTCGTCGATATCATTCATTTGGTCGTCCGTATATTTCAGAGGTTCCTACAGACATGATATTTTTTAATACTGAATTGGCAAGAAGTGATAGATTTTTTTTTTGCTCGCTTACCTGTGGCTCGTGTTTGAACGAATCGTGAAGATCTTTTCTCGATATCGCGATTGCCCTGGCCAAATGTCCCTGGCAAGTTTTGCTGATAAACAGATTGTCTACGTTTTTCGTGTATTCAGAAAGGAATTTTTCGTTGTCCGAAATGAATCCTGAAAATACATCATAAGTGATCGTGTAAAAAAATATACATAAAGACAATAAAACCGTAAACATTTTTTACCAATTTCAAGCAGATAATCTTGAAATTCATTTATATCGAGTATGACTTGCTCAAAGTCTTGCATCTCTGTACTCGTGCTTGGAATCGTATCAACGATGCAATTAGCGATCAATTGCGTCGAGAAGGGCTCGAGCAAATGTCTTTTCAGGAGAACGACGAAGCGCTCGTCGTTTTCAATCTCCACATCGAGATGTTGCCGTAAGAATTGAAGCAACAATTTCAAATCGTACAAGACCTTTTTGTAAATTGGCTTTTTCTTTTTGTCGCCATTCTCAATTATGAATACTTTTTCGTCGACGACGCGTATCGCACTCTCGTCATAATTAATAATCGGTCCTACAAACAACTTCATGAGGTCTGTAGAAAAATTTGCGATTAAATTATCGAGACGATTAATGTAGTGCAAAGATCCAACGATCTCTTGAATTTCTTTACGCTCGCAATCGATTGTCAAACTTGCGCATTCTTTCTCCAGATTTTTAAATTCTTGCAAGGAAACGCTTTTTTTCCACAACTGAGTAACGTCGCTAAAAAAATTTGCGTCATGATTGCGGTACTCTTCTTTCAGAGCACTGTAAATATTCAGGGATTTCAAATCACTCTGAGGTGATTCCAACAAATTGCAGATCCTCTGCAGTGTTTTGGCAGCTTCGATGTACTTTTTTTCTTTCTGACAAGACTCAACGGTTTTCAGGGACTGATTGATTTCCAGAAGCCAGCTCGACATTTGCAAGCTCAGGTTTGCTTCTTTCAGAGCGTTCGACAAGTCCTTCAACTCTCTTCTAGAGCCAGAAAGTTCTACTTTGATCTGAAATTGATTGTAAATTGTTATAGAATAATCTTAAAATATTAATAAATATTCTTATCAAGTTGAATATTTGAAATAACGTGCATAGTTTAAAAAAAGTACCTGATCATGAAGTCTCCTTTCCAGGATTTTCATCTCGTCGAGCGTTTTTTCTGCCTTCACTACCAGAGCCTGGTCCTTTTTCAAAGTGGGCACGAATTCGATGTAATTATCATCGATAAAATCTTTAATGTCATTTTTCAGCTTTTCTATCTCTTCTTGGATATTTGCGATTTTTTCTTTCAAATCTATTTTTTCCAGTTCACCTGGAAAATTCAATTTTGTATTGCACAAAAATAAATCAAACTTATTTTCTCGTACGATCGTAAATTGTTATCAATTGTCAATATTGACAGGTTATCGGAGTGGTTTTTCATTCTCTGTATTATAACACGATGTAAGGCTAATAAATGATTTTTTACGTACCAGCTGTCACCAGAACGTTAGCTACAAAGGACGTCATTATAAAAGTTCTTCAAACAATGAATTTTTTAAATAAATCCCGTTGACAGAAGCGTCGAGACAATGTTTAACCTCTCCGACATCAAAACACTCCAAACTGCCGAGTTGTTCGAATGGACTGGAACTTCGGACAATCGCCGCTACGAGCGCGCACGTCGCATTTTCGAATATTCTTCGAAAAGAATTTCAACAAAAATATTGTCGTGCGACAGAAAAACTACATTTGTCGATCGAATCCTTCAAAAATCATTTACTAAATTTTTGTTCGTACATTTGCTAAGTTTTGTATCATTCCACACAAAAGAAAAATTGCTTTCACGCAGTTATTCGTTTTTTTTCTTATTCGCACCACACGCGTTTACCTGGTGAACGGTCAGGTGGCGTTCGCTGCTCTGGCGCGCAACACGCAGGTAAGAAGACAACCAACACGAATGTCGTCTTGTGTACGTGCACTCCGGGGAGCCCCTGGATAACTCACCTGTTTCACAACCTGCGTTGCTTGTGGCGCACGGTCACGTGAACAGATGTACGTGCTTTTGAAAGGTATCGGAGTTGTGAGTGCACGTACCCGTTGCCTGTGGTAACCGCGGCTCGACACCGTTGGCTGCGAGCCTGTGTGCGAACGCGGCTCGGAGGAGAAGCCTTCTCAGGGGGCAAACACGGAGAACCCGGGGGGGAGACCAGTCAAACCGCACCCAACGCAACGCGACGAGAGTCCGAGGCGCCCCAGCGAAAGCGCGTACAACACGCGCGTGCCCTTTCCTCTCGTTCAGCGAACGCACGCACGCTTGACATTTCGCGTTCAACCAACATTTTTAATCGCCATCTTTTACAACGCGTATATTCCTTCCTAAAATCGTACGCCAAACGATCTCGAGATCGGTGGCGGGACGATAATCGTTACTGCACCGCATCGATAGTGAAACACGGAGATTTGTGTTTTACACACGCGAGAGGTGACCCGACTCATTCCGTGGCGGCGCGAGAGTGAGCGTCAGTCGTTGACGAACTCTCGGTCTCGAAACACGCGCGATTCCACCGTATAAAAACAGTGGATGAAAAATTTACGAGTTATGATAATAAAACAATGATGAAAACTCGTTATTCGAAAGTGAATCGGAGCGTGTATATGTACAGTTGAAAAATACTTCGATAATAATAATAAGAGTAATAATAATAAAAATAATAAAAACGTGATGTGCCTCGCGAATATTATTTCCAACGATCTTCCAGCTAAACTGACTTCTTCTCGTGAACGGAGGCTCGGAGGTTCATCCGTGATGTGCAATTTTTGTGATATACTGAAGAATCGAGAGGATTTCTGAGCTAATTCGTTCAGGCGAAATAAAAAAATTTTTAACGAGCACTTTTCACGCTATTTTGTGGGCGAGGTGACGTTTCGCGCGTTACGGGGTGCATCAGCGAGCGGAAATGTTTCCGTCCGAGCGAGCCGCGACAAAAGAGCTCAGCCTTCGATTAATAATAATGAAAAATCCGTGCGAAAGATAGCTCGTTGAGCCTCGAGACTGGCGTCGTCCTACGCGGCGTCCGCGAGTAGAAACATTCTCGCGGCTGAATAAAAATTTTCGTTGCGAAATCTCGTTCGCTGATCTCTTTTGTTTTTTTTTTTCGTCGTTACCGTGAAATAAGTATGTAGAAAAGGCAAAATGCTCGCGTGATTTTTATTCGCTGATCTCCATTTTTTTTTTTCGATCGGCCTTGGTGACGGTGCGCTCGAGTTTTTTCGCCAGTTAAAATATATCGTGAAAATGCAGTTGCTATGGATATCGCTGGCGATCGTGAACCTCGTCGCGAGCCAGGCGGACGTCCCGACGGACTTGCCGTCGATTTACTACACCGAGCCGACGAGAATCGATTACGGGACGAAGGATCTCAACGAATTTCCCGGCGGACGCATCAACGCCGGCGGCCAGAGTGTTCTCTCGCGGAGCAAGAGTCCTTACATCGTGCGGGAGGATTTGTACGTCGAGAGAGGCGGCGAGCTCGTTTTAGAGCCTGGCGTCGAGATCCGGTTTGCTCCCATGATCGGACTCACCGTCAGAGGAGTAATAACAGCCAAGGTAATATCACCGCGTTCGAAAACTCTTCAAAATTCTTCGAACAAAACCCGTAAAAAGTACACGCAACCATTACTTTTTTTCTACTCGTTTGATAAAATAAAAAAAATGTATCTTTTGAATAATAAATACAATTTACTCAGGATAGGCGTGATTTGTGGAAAAACGATTATTGGAATGTTCTTTGTTGCTCGTTCTTCGGGTTAACCGTAAACTCACGTCTCGCGGAGGTCACTTGCTCCCGAGATTCCCGAGTTTGAAACCTGAATCGAGAAAGTGAACGAACCGACGCGCCGAGTGAAAGGGTTGATCCACGATATTTTTTCTCTCGTCCTACGTGTACGACGATCCGTTGGAGCGTTCGATATATCGAGCCTTGAGAGCGAGAAGAAGAATGGAATTGACTCAAAGGGCCGAGGGAGAAAATCCATCGATTTGTATACGAGTATTTTTTTCTCTTCGATCTTTCGTTTTCCATATATTTCTCTCGAATATTTAAGAATGACGATACGGAGTCCTCGGATCAGGTACGGGAAAAAGGAAAAACCTGTTTGGCCGCTCGCTCGTCGTCGTCTCTCTTTGTTCTCCTCTCTTCTCGCTTCCTCTCGGGCTCCGTGACTTTTTGGCGCTTTCGGGACACCCCGCTGGCTTTGTGTGCGTTTCGTGGGAAATGTGAGAAAATAAGGATTCCTCCGACACTTTTGGTTAGAAAAGTATAATCCTCGCGGTGAAGGGACCATAAAAAATTAACTCACCAAAAAATGTAATAAAGCTTATTCTCGCACTTTTTTTCACGATTGTCTCGCCTGGGCGAATGCGACATTTTTTGTCGACCCGTGCACGAATTTCTCGCACGACCAACAACGCATCTCGACCTTTTTTCGTCGACTTCCCACGCGCTTCATTGTGACACGAAACATTGCCCGTTGGCATTCTTATTCTCGTCTAACGGAGGAATATAAAACGTCATTGTTGAAAAATTGGTCGTTTCGTTTGTCAATTTTTCCACAACCACGTCAGTTTTTCGCATTATTTCTTTATTGCTGCAAGCAACATCATTGTTTCTCTTCTTTTCCACGATTATTTTATCTTACAGTTTCTTTTCTTTGATTGTGGATAAATTGATCAATTTTATATTTCAATTTTTCAACAATCATTGCTTTTTTACAATTCTTCTTTTTATTGTCATTCGATGAACAACACTGTTGAAAAATTAGTTGACACTTATTGTCAATTATTTTGCAATTAGTATCTTTTTATCTATGATTTATTTCTTACTGTGGAAATAAATAATATTGTATATAAATATATAAACAATATTGTGGGATAATTTATTTAATTTCCATGTTTTTTGGCAACTTTTATTTTCTTTTTATGGCAAATGTAAAGTATCGAATGTTTGGAAACGTACCTGTGCCCGGAACGAAAATGAGATCCACACGCCTGCAACTGAGCTATCTAATCCGAATCGTACTTATCTTATCAATGGCACGAGTCTCGGGTTACAGAACTTGACGCTGGTTCTCCAAAGGGGGAATAAAATGACATTTTTTTAGCTTTTTTTCTCGCTGCACACGTATACATATAATCTGATAGAGAACATGTGTTTTTTTTTCTCGACTCGACGATTGTCCGACGCGTGACACACTTATTTGCCGAAAGTGATTCAGGCGAGAGTGAGAGGCTTGCCCTTTATTTCTGAATCATTTTTTACTTTCAACGTTAAATAAGCATTGTTATCTCGAACTGACATTTGGAGCTAATCAAAGTAATTTCTTCTCGATAAAAATAATTCTGGATGGAAAATGTGTGTGCAGAGGAAGGAAAATTCTCCTTCGATTGAACTTTTACGAGTATCGGCGACGTCACGAATGCGCCGCGCGCGGTAAAGTCAAAAGATTGTGAAATCGCTGACGAGCGAGAATATACCGCGATGACTTTACGTCGAAAGTGAATCATGCAGCAATCGTGTAGCTCGTAGTTTACAACGTAAGAATCCGACACTGACTCATTCACAAAATGATATCCAATTTCCCGTGAAAACTGAGAGAGAATTGAACAATTAGAGAAGATAAAAAAAAATAATAATAGGCAGTAACGTATTTTCACGAACCAGCGATTTTGCCCGAGTCCTGAAATATTTTTCTCTTCCCTCCTGTTTTGAAATTTGAGAATTAATTTCACATTAGAGAATGGGAGAAAGGAAAACGCGTAATGAGGATCGTTACGGCATTGGAATCGTGATAATAATTTCGTGAACGATTACGCGAGGTAAACGAGAAAAAAAAGTCGAGACGAAGAAGGACGTAACGGGACAGCTTGATGGTGGTGTATATTTTGTGCGTTATGGAAATATATGCTTTTCCTTCGTCTCGGAGACTCGCTGCGGAGTCTGAGCGATCGGATATTACGATAACTCGTAACCTAGTTTTTCAGTTTTACACATCGCGTCCATCGACGAGTGTAAGCATCAACAAGCTAGGTGTTCTCGAGGCTGTTCTCGAATGTAGGCAATGTAGTTTAGTCCAGACTTTTTTCGACAAAAATTTTATTATTCGGACGAACGAATGTTTTTCGTTAAAAATTTTAAACATATATTTTTTATTATTATAGGCAATGTAGTTTAGTCCAGACTTTTTTCGACAAAAATTTTATTATTCGGAAGAACGAATGTTTTTCGTTAAAAATTTTAAACATATATTTTTTATTATTATAGGCAATGTAGTTTAGTCCAGACTTTTTTCGACAAAAATTTTATTATTAGGACGAACGAATGTTTTTCGTTAAAAATTTTAAACATATAGTTTTTATTATTATAGGCAATGTAGTTTAGTCCAGACTTTTTTCGACAAAAATTTTATTGTTCGGACGAACGAATGTTTTTCGTTAAAAATTTTAAACATGTATTTTTTATTATTATAGGCAATGTAGTTTAGTCCAGACTTTTTTCGACAAAAATTTTATTATTCGGACGAACGAATGGTTTTCGTTAAAAATTTGAAACATATATTTTTTATTATTATTTTACAATATATTTTATTTTGTGGTATATCATTTTAGTAAGTGTAATTGAAGTTGTGTGACAGATAATACACTGTCGTTTGCTCACAAAAAATAGGAGATTGGACGTGATTCAATTTTCCTATCATTTATTCCAACATTATAACGTTAATCTTGAACAAATCCTGCAATACGATTATTGAGTCGAGTAACACAATCCAGGCACGATATATCCGCTCATTTAATACGCGTGTAATGGATTTAACGTGGTTTGTTAGGCTCGGCTGTGACTCTCGTAACATTGTCCGTATAAGCACGGAGAGTGAGTGCACGTGCATCCTGAGACACGTTTAATCGTCTAATGTTTCTGTTTAATCGCCTAATTGCGCTTTCCGGTTCAACGACCTCAGAGTTCGCTCCTTTGATCCTTTGCTTGCAATTTTTAGCTGAGACTACATTAAAAATCACTTTGTTTTATCAAAAATACAAATAATAAATATAATTTTTTAAATGTGCCCATCACTGTTGTTCTGGTGTGGAATTTTTCAATTTATCTCTGTACTGTTAGGTTTATTTTCATGAAATACGCGCTGCCGTGAGAGATCTCGATCGATCTCACCCCAGAGTTCGTTCACTCGCGGTGAAACGATTCCCGTGCTCTATTCAACTGTTGTAAACTTAGCAACCTTTCGTACGAGAGGTGAACGATGGGGAATCTCTGAAATACATCAGTTCTTATCCGAAAGCCTGCTTGAACTTTCTCGAGAAAGCTAAAAAAATATGAGAAACCACAAACGATATACATTTCATCGGAAAAGAAATAAAAATCCATCCTCGGTTGTCTATAAAACCGTAAAAAAATCCTGATTGGACAAAATAAGTATACAATACGGAGCTAGAAATAAAAGAAACGAAAAAAATAAATTTCATTGCTTCTCGGAGGCGTCCGCGTCTTTGTATTTTCCTCTGTACCGTTGCGCCAAGATATACATCGTTACCAAGAAACAGTAAGTGCAACAAAGCATCATAATTCGAGTGTCTTTCGTGCGGATCTTTCGTACAGGCGATTCCGAGTCTAGAACCATCCGATTATTTACGAAACAGGATCGATTTTTTTTTAAACCGACGAGTCCTGCGAAATGTAAATCTTTGTCAGGCACAACCGATGAACTTTCTGTCTCGATGCTTGAATCGAGAGATCGAGTTATCGCCGTTTGTCGATTATTTCTCCGTGGAGAGGACCGTACGAAAGAGTTGTGGCAACAACCTGATGCGGATTCACGCGTTGAGACTTTTCCACCGTCACGCTTTTGGACGCATCCTTTTGCTTCCGGCATCCATGTACACATTATATTCTAGTCATGTACCGGCGAAATGGATTACTCGTTCTATCCTCGATTTTCTATTCCCTGGGGTATATAGGACAGAACAAGAAAGAAGTTGAGTGAGAAGAGTTTCGGGCCACTGATCTTTCCGCTCGCAAAGTACAGGGCTATTTAGACAACAGCGATAATTAAAAAAAAAACTCTCTTTTTGCTGTCGAACATTCACTGCCTGAGTAAAATACACATAATTTCCTTTATTTTCGTAAAAAGTGCGAATTATTGAGTTATTAAATGAAATTATTGTGAAAGTGAGTCTTGATTTTTGAGATTCTTTTTATTTGCATACCTTTTTAGCACTTTTTGCGATTATATTTTAGCGTTTCTGTTCGAAAGAGTATAGACGGATGAGAATGCTGGAAAAAAAGAGAAGTAATGATCGAAGCTACGATCCCTTTGTGTCCCGGGTACAGACGAATAATTTAGTTACGCGTTTCCGTTATGTGCATCACGAATAAAATAAGGGTCCCCGTTCACGCGTTCTCTGGAATTTCCGGCGAGTGGATTCGATGCCCCGGCCATTATTTTCCATATAATTTAACTCACGCGACCACCTGTTTCTGCATTCTTTGAAAAAAAAAGTTCGACAATGAAACCTACCGCTCTATTGTCAATCGTCAACATTTTTAATATTTTCATCACACAGAGCGTGTCAGAAATATACTTTTAACGACTTGACGATATTTTTCTATATTTTCGATACATCTAGAATTTTTTTTAAGGTCAAAATCATTATTTTATAATGTCAAAATCATTATAAAATAATGATTTTGAACTGGCTTGCATGCTCGATCGCGTTCGATTTTTGCTTCGAGGGAATATTGTGGGTGAAATATACTACAAAGTTTCTTGGCTCGTTTCCTCTCTTCCGAAGGCTTCCCATCATTATCTCCGCCCACCCTTAAGACGCGTTTCAAGTTTATGTATCGTCTGTGCACGTAAGACTCCATTTTAATGAGGAGCAGGAAGTACGAAGCCCTACGATCTATTTCAGTGAAGAAAACATATCGAGTATCGCCTTTCCCTTGTCACGACATGATTGATCTGCTCTTCGCGAAGATTACTTTCAACCTGAATGATAAATTTCAGAAATAAATCACGTTATTATTTTAATTTTGATTTTTGAGTATTTTATACATTTTTGGACAACTTTTTGGCTGTTCGTTCAGTATTTGATCGACCCATGCTAGATTTTCTCGTAATAATTAAATATTGCGTGAGTGTGCGAGTCGAAAAACGGACAAGAGTCATTCCCCAATTAACGAATGGCCAAGAGGACATTGGAACACTTATGTCAGACAGAAATTGTGTAATTTTTAGTTATTTTTATCGAAAACTTTTTAGATATTTTTCAAGGATAAATTGGGACTACGGTCCTTCATAATATTGAGTTTTTAAAATAAAATATTCGTGAAATTTGGATGTTTTACTATACATAAAAAAATTTTTTCCTGTTAGCTATATCAATTAACGGCTTGAGTACACTTTTTAAAGAATTTTTATTTTGGGTATATTTTCTCGAGTCTGTAATTTATTTTTAAAACCATGTATCAAGCATGTAGCATAAATTTGACGCCGATATCACCGTTTCTTGTTTATATTCAAGACAAGTATATGAATTCCTCATTAAGAAACATCAAAATTCTAAGAATTCCAAGTCCGATAACTCTCAAACTATTTAGTGAATGATTTTCAATTTCAACACAATCATTTATTACATTGTATACATATTTGGAAACAACATATCGAAAATGTAGCCACTTTTAACCATATTTTGAATCGATCCTATTTGACTAATTTCTTAATATTTTTTAAAAATTAAATCAAATAATTTAACTTTAAAAGAAATTAAATATCTAAATATAAACATAACAAATTGCATGCTTAAAAAAATGGTAGAAAAGTATTTAACTTGGCTTGTAAGACATACGCTTGATTGTTCCGATTCTGAAAAATCGAGATTCTTCCTGTCGGCGTCGACAGAACTCGAGTGAAATTTAATCGTAACTCACTCCAGACACGTATTCGTACGTTTGGAAGGAAGGAAAGAATTCTGGATGCATCAATTAATAAAAATACGAGAGGGAAGATCCAACTCCGTCCAATTTGCTAATTGGTAATGGGAGAAAAAGAGAGCCGGGATGGAGAAAATGTGAATGGGTGATTCAAGACGAGCCGCCTCCGTGATACTGCTTCGGGTCATGGTTCAATTGGCAGTTCTTGACCGGCGTTAACCCATGAACCTCCCTTCCAAGTCTCTTTATTCGTACGAACCATAAAAAAATATATTTTATTGATTTTTACGAGAAAAAACAATGTTCAGAAGCATATTAAATTTTATTCCAATAATTCACACACAATACTTCATTAAATTAAACAATAAATAATATTTGACAACAACGAAAAAATAATTTATTTCAAAAATAAAATAAAAATTTGAAATTTGAAATTTATAATTGATTTTAAGTATATTATTTCGTTATACTTTCTCGAATATTCTCATATTTATTAAATTTCAATGGAAATGTATCGAATATGATTCTTGCCAAAGCTGATAAATTTCGAGCGTTTGTGTATTCAGTCGACAAGAGATTACTTCTGTGCTCGAAAATTGTCTAGTTTTTGTGAGCCTTTCTGACGAATATATAAACACTCGTTACACGTAGAAAATTTTGCCAGTCGATTTCCAAACATGGATTAGGTGAGTTCGCATTGCAAAATGTTCTCTCGTCAACAGCACGAAATATTCGAGGACAACGTGTTAAAATATTCCAAATATTTAATAAATTTAATTTATAAAAATTGGAAAGTGAATTATTGAAAAATCTGTTGAGCGATTTGAAAGAAAAAAAACAGGTTTATCGCAACTTCCGTTTTAATTAAAACGCGTTCTACCGTGCTTAAAAAAAGCTGTGCAATCGCGTTGAACGTCATCCGACGATTGGGAACGCTTGATTAATTTGGCCAATTATTTTCAGGGGGAACCGGAAGCGCCGATCGTGCTGACGAGCGCGGAGTCGCCGTCCGGCCAACCGGAGCCGCGTTCCATTCGGCTCGTCGACGGGCCAACTCCCCTCGAGGGTCGTCTTCAGTTACTCCATCAGGGCGAATGGCGTTCGGTCTGCACGAATTCTCGCAAGTGAGTACAATACTTCGAATGACCAAAAATATCAAAAATTTAATAATCCATTTTCTTTCTTCGATGTATCTTTAATTTTGTGTTTTATTAAAATTTGATTTGATTTAAAGTTGGTTGAAAAAAAATTATACATACATTTATTTATCTTGCTTGATTGATTCGATGATTGGTAACTGTATATTCGTTTTAAATGCAATTTTTTTGTAATTAATTGTTAAAAATGGAATGAATTTATAAAAAATTGAACTTTTTATTATTTCAGTTGGACGAGAGCAGATTTCGAGACAGCTTGCAGGGAACTAGGCCTTCAAGGTGGTAGATGGGCGAGCTGGGTCGACCGACAATGGCCGGCGAAGCCTCGATTGCTCTACGAGCAGCCACAGTGTCGGGGCACGGAGTCTTCCTTGCAGCATTGCGAGCATTGGTCAGACAGACAACTCGGGGCCGGAGCGTGCGGTAATTCATCGAATTACTTCATTTTTCAATTTCCTTCATTATCGTAACCTTCTCTGATTTTTTAATATTTTAATTATATTTATCTAATCATTTTAATCATTGTCTATTAAATTTATTAATTTATTTTCATTTTTCGCTGCTACAATTTTCTTATTGAGTTTATTTGGTTTTTTTTTCTCTCATAGATTATCATCCGGACATCGGGATCGCTTGTTCGCCACGTCACGACGGCTCGACTCAGGCGACGAAGCACTGGCGAGGCCTGAGATTCGAAAACGCTCCCTGGGTCTCGGATTTGATCCTAGATAACACGCTTTACACTAAAATTTCGAAATCCGTACTCAGACACGTCGAAATAAGGTGATTTATTGGTCGAAATTCATCTAAGAATTTCTTACGTTTATACATTCTCTTCATTAAATAAAAAAAATAACATTTTTATCTATGAAGATATGCCGGAACGGGAAGGGAATATAACGTCACGGGAGCTCTGGACATTCAGGGCGTTCCACCGAGGATGGAATCCATTTCGATCACGCATTCAGCCTTTACGGGGATCAACATAACGGCGCCGAATGCGCCAGTTCTGATAACAAATTGCACCGTGCGCGGAAACAGAGGTAAAGCGAAAAAATTCTAATATTTTTATTTTTTTTTTTTCAAGAATATAAAAAAAATTCGTTTTTCGTTTTTGCAGGGTATGGAATTTATATAAACAGCTCATCAGGCTTGGCTCACATCGACGATTGCGTTGTACTTGACAATGGCGCGGACGGAATAAAGTACGTTCATCACGATGAAAGACCCGACGAGAAACTTCATCGTACCGATGTCTACGATTTGTGCACTGTCCCGACAACGGCCAGTCAAACTTTTCCCGTAACGATGTTCATGATGCAGAATGTGTATGCTCAAAGCATCAAACACTGTCCGAAGGTGAGTAAAGGCAATCGTTTACACATTATTCTTACATTTTACAGACTTTGCTCCCATGAATATAAAATGTTAAATGATAACAAGGTAATTTTTTTTTGTAACAGCACCTTTTTACGAGACCTGGCCATGTCCTAACTGTGCAATTTCTCCAAATGAGAACCGACCGCAACGACAGCGCGACGATCGAGGTGTACGATGGTGTATCGGCCGATGAGCGTCTGCTGGCCAGGGTAAACGTGAGAAATGGCACTTTGCCGCAGAGCGTTACAACCACGATGCAAAATTTGTTCATAAACTTTGTGGCCGAGCCACGAACGTCCATGGAAATTTTCGTACGACTGGTTTCTGGTCACAGTCAGTACATTCAAGCTAATCTAAAATTTTCTGTATAGAAATGCGGTCTTACGAATCGACGATTCATTAAATATTATTTTTATTTTCTTCAGGGAAAGTGTACGACTTGAACGTAACAAGTAGCACGATCGCGGATAACAATGGTCGCGGAATAGTCGCGGAGAGACTTCGCTCGGCTCTTCACGTGCACGAAACTTTGGTATCGAACAGCAATCACGTAGCAGGGATCCACGTGCTCGGCGGAGCTGCGGACGTGAACGTGACGAGCAGCCGAATTTCGTTCAATCACGGAGACGGGATAAACATCACGGTTACCGGAGGCAATCGAAATGTTTCGCGCACGAGTATTTCTTCGAACAAGGGATACGGCTTCGCTGTTTGGCTAAACGATAGCTCGTCCACGGAGTATCTACACTTTAATCAAACAACGGTCGTAGAATATTCGGAAATATTCAGAAACAAAGACATAGGAGTGCTTGTAAGTTTTAAAAATGGAGAATTTTTTACATGTCGTGGTTTTACTTTTAGTTTATATGTGAAAAAAGGTGTTAATGCAATTTTACGTTTGATATCAGGTTGGAAATTCGACCGGACTGTCTTACGTGAACGTAACGGGGAACTGGTTCAACAGCAGCTTCGAAACGGCGGTTCAGGTCGAGTCGAGCTGGAAGTACAATCGAGGAAAGCTCAGGCTGCAGATAGGCCACAATGTGTTCGTTCAGAATGCGAAGCTCGCGATAAAATTGAGCCCAGCGTTGAATGTGATAGGATGTATCGAGTACAATCACATCAGGGATCACACTTATGGTGGAATCTTGGTGCGAAATCCTCTTTACGAGGAATTTAATATCTTGCCAGCTGACATAACGATTCAGCACAATGAGTTTTACGAGAATCGTGGCGTTTTCGTCGTCAGCATCGGTCTCGCGCCCTATAGCGACGTTCAGAGACTCCTCTTTACGAGGAATTTCCTGCGGGAAAATCGCATACGCGAGCCCTTCGACAATAGCGCTTATCAAGGTTCCAAGTTGATACCGAGATCCAGAGTCGCGGCAGTTGTCGTTGTTTCTTCCAGCAATGTGCACGTTTTTCGAAATATCTTCCACAATCCTGAATCCGCTTACGAGATTGGTTCGCATCTCGAGGATCAGAGCAAAGTTATTAATTGCACGTACAATTGGCTAGGATCACCTGAGCAGCAGCACATTTTGGATCGACTGTTTTACAGGTAATAAAAATACATTTTTTTAAAATAGGAGCTGTATGAATTCTGGAAAAATTGATTATTAAAAATGAACGAAATACGTGTGTTCGCAGGAAGGATCGTTACAATTTGGCACAAATAGAATATCTTCCGTACTTGTTGCATAGTAGCAATCCGGCAGCGACTACGATAATGCAGCAGAAAATTTTCGTCCCGCAATTTTTACGACCTGGAACGAATCTGGTGGGTGGTGAAGTTGACGGCCACGAGGTTTTGCCAGCAGGGGAGTACATAGTCGAGCGTGACATAAACGTCAGGCCTGGCGGTAAATTGATACTCCAGCCCGGTGTGACGCTGCGATTTCCACCAGCGGTTGGAATGATGGTCGCCGGGCGATTGGATGCCAAGGGAAAGGGCCCGGGAAACATTTTGTTGACGCTCAAGGAGGAAATTGTCTTCGAGGTGGGGAATAACGAGACGGTACTGGACGAGATGACGATGTCGGACGAGGAACCGATCGTGTTCGAAAGTCCCTCGGAAACGATGAAGAATGACGAATCCGATGTACCGGTGAGGTTACTCGGAGGAAAAACCAGCCTCGAGGGCAGACTCCAGATAAGGATAGGCGAGAAATGGGGAACTGTTTGCAACTACGGTTGGGACATCAGAGACGCCGCGATCGTTTGTCACCAGCTCGGTTACACGCTCAATCCGGACGACTGGAACCTCGAGAGATCGCAGATTCCAGCGGCTGGCACCAACGAGGACATCATTCTGAGCAACGTGCAGTGCAACGAGGATGACATCGACGTGTCGAGATGCAAGGCCGAGGCGGCTGACGAGTTTGAAAATTCGTGCAGTCACGAGAACGACGTCGGCGTGCGTTGCAGCGAGGCGGCCTGGGCCGGCTTGAGACTCGGGCCGTTGGCAGAACGGAGCGATCTTCAGTACATAACGATCGAGAGAGCCGGTCTGCTGGATTACACGACGAATTCGTTCAAGCCGGCTCTGCAAATCGACTTTGCCCGTCACTCGTTGGAGAGCGTCAAAGTCATCGACAACCTTCAGGACGGCCTCGGCGTTCTCTATTCCGATATCTACTCGGCGGACGCATTGAACAGCGTGAAGAACAGCGACTTCTCGGGCAATCGAGGCAGCGGTATGAGCTTCAAACAGCTTGGCCTTCGTATCACGAATTCCCGGATCGAGAACAACAAGATGGCGGGTATCAGGCACAATCCGGCTCTCTCCGCGATCCAGCAGAGAGAGTTTGCCGGATGGTTCACACAATCGCCAGGCTCGACGATAGACACGCCGTACAATCCTCTGGTGATACCTCACTTCTCCGGCAACAAGATCGAGCTTTCGAATCGTGAAATGAAGTACATCGTTACCGCGAGGGTCAAGGACGAGAACATTGAACGCAAGATACAGATACAATGCACACCGGGATCTGTCATTGGTATTCAATTATTAAATCCTATACACAATCGCAGTACGGAGGAAATCATTTTGTACGATTCGCGGCAGATGAATAAACGGGGAACAGTTTGGAAGGTGACGAGGGATTTGTCCGTATTTCCGCTGTCGACGAGTTCGTTCACGGTCGGTTTCGAGTACAGGAGCGGCCAGGACGCTCTCGGAGGCGCCGTCATGGCGATAACGAGCCTGCCGAGTCCCCGTCAGGATATTCGCAATCGCATCGTCAAAGGACCAATTCCAACTCTGTATATCGCTAAAACTAAGATCCGGCGTAACAGAATAGGTATTCTAGCCTCGTACTACAATCGTTATCTCGACGAAATCGGGGATCATTACCTGAGAAAAGCGAACGAGAGCATATGCATTGTTAATTGCGAAATTTCGCACAATCAGGAAGAAGCGATTTACGTGCTGTCGCCACATTGGAACGTTTTCACGTCGAACATATCCGAAATCGCGATTCACATAAACAACAGTCTCGTGACGGACAACGGGAGAGGAATTCTTCAGTATTCCCGCGACATGAGACAGTCCAACAATCTGTTTCACTGGATAATGCAGGACTCGACGATCGAGAGAAATCAAGCGGGTGGTTTCGAAGTCTCGCTCCCGTATGTCTGGCACTACAACGAAAATTTTACGCACTCGCTGTATTTCGGGAACAATACCTGGAGAAACAACGACAACTTTGCCTTCATCGTTGACGGTCACTACGCGAATTTCAACGTTTCCCAGAATCGCTTCGATTCGAACAGGTGCAAAAATGGACTGATCTCCATCAGGGGAATGGAGAAGAGAATGAAGATAGACAATAATAGGATAGAAGGAAATTCCGGTAATTACATGGTCGAATTTCGCGCTGACAGCCAGTCCGAGATTCTTGGCGAAATCGACGCGCATTTTTACCTGAACGAAGTAAAGCGGAATCATCGTGCAATGGACAATCGCGTCGGCAATAATGTTTACAAGAGCCAGACTTACGTCGTCGGTTTTCATGGTATACAGAAGGTCGCGATAAATCGCAATCTCTTCGGCGAGAATTCGCTCGATTACGAGCTCTTGGCTGGAATAAGAACCGCTCGAATTAACAACGTCGTCGACGTGACGAATAACTGGTGGGGAAGCGACGTCGAGAGCAAGATAAAGGAGAGAATTTTCGATTTCGACGACTGGAACGACCACGCTGTCGCGAATTTCCGTCCTTACCTCAAAACGGACTCGCTGGACTCGTCGATATCGCCGACGTGGGAAGTACGACCGAACGTCGATCTGGACAACCTCGGGGGACGGATTACGGAGAATTTGTCACTGTACTACAGAAGCAAGCCTTACGTGATACGCTCGGATTTGACGATAATGCCGAAGGCCACGTTGTTCATTTATCCCGACGTCATAATGGAATTCGCGCCGAACGTTGGCATCCTGGTTTTGGGAACTCTCAAAGCGGTCGGAGCTGCCCATCACGAGATTGTGATGAGGCCGGTCAAGCAGAGCGAGGATCCGGGCGCGTTGCCCGAGCCTGTGGCGAAGCGTTCCATCGACGAGGACCCGAGACGCCGGAGCATAAGATTGTGCAAGGATGGAAAATGCACGTCGAGGACGAACGAGGGCTTTCTCGAGTATTTCAACAGAACGACGCTCCAGTGGATTCCGATGTGCGACGAGAGATTCACCGAGAGAAACGCGCAGGTCGTCTGCCGACAGCTCGACCGAGATCCCCTCAACGTTTTCGTCGCGATGGACCGTCGGTACGAGCTGCATCCCGGCTCGATGACGAAGATCTGGTCCTGGCCGGAGCCTCTCCAGTGTTCCGGCAGCGAAGCCAGCCTCGACGAGTGTCAGATTCGTCTCAACGGGCAGCTGTTCGGACACAAGCACGAGTGTCCCTGGGACGGACAATTCGTCTTCGTCCACTGCGGGGATCGAAATTTACCCAGAGATTATGATTACTGGGGCGGAATACGAATCGCCGACAGCGAATTCGAGCACTACTTGTACGAGCACAGGATTCACGACGTTGTGACCCACGAGACCGTCCGAAGAGTCGATTCCGAGCTGCGATACGTCAACATAACGGGAGCTGGGATTCTGCACAACGAGAAATCGGCCGCGATCCAAGCTGTCATGAAGAGTCCCCGGATAACACATGTCTCGATAAGTCGGAGCGCCTATCACGGGATCAACGTCGTTTCGCCGAGCCACAACGTCGAACTTCTCCTCAACGAGATCGACAACGCCCTCGGGAACGGGGTCAACGTTCTCTCGATCACCGGCGAGGGCAGGGAGGCCGAGGAGAGTTCCTTCGCTCCCATAAAGGATCTCAACGTCCCTTACCACCTGTTCAGCATGCTCGACATCTGCGACACCAGCAAGGAGATCACGATCGAGGAAAGAGTTCTCGTTTATTACAAGTACGACAACAATCCTGTAAACTGCGTGAAAATAATTCGCAGCGCGGACAGGGCGAAGCCATTCGGCTTCAGGCTGCTCCAGTTCAATCTCTACAATTCAACGAACAAGCCGGGTCGCGCCGACGGGATAACCCTGTACGACGGTGATATCTACAACGTGACAGCCAAGCAGATCGGACACCTCGAGTTCGACAGTCCCTGGGAGAAGAAGTTCTTCAAAACTCTGGGCCCGAGTCTCAGCGTGAAACTATTCGCCAACGGAGCCAGCGGTATTCATGGCTTTATCGCGGAGGTCGTTACTCTGCCGATTTCGGCGATCGGATTTAATCGCGACGTGCAGCACAACGTCTCCTACTCCGTCATATCGAACTGCCAGGAAGGCGCCGTTAAGTACGCCTCCGCCGGCGAGGTCAACGCCGTAATTACCTTCGAGAAGAATCAGTTTAAGAACAATTGTAAAAATTTTTACGGGAACTTTACGACGTGCAAATCGGCGATTTCGCTCGACGTGCAGAACACTCAGTCGCTCTACTTCAGAAACAATCTCGTCAGAGGCAACCAGGGTGGCCTGTCGGTCCGCGCGGACTCCAGGGGCTCGGCAACTTCGCTCAAGGGATGGATTCACAACAACCTGTTCGCTGACAACGTCAATAAACCGGCGCTCTACGTCGAGGGACGACACAGCAGTCCCTACCAGGAAGTTACGATTTTCAGAAATTATTTCGTCGGCAACAACGCGCCTTACGACAACAACATCATTCTCAAACAAGTCGTCAGTAACATGACGTTGAACTATCTGCATGGAAATCTGGCTCTCCATCTTCTGGAGATTTCCGGCTTCGAGAGAGTCCGCTTGCCAATTTATCAGACAACTTCGCACAATGGGTTTTACAAGTGAGTTTGCAACATTTTTCCATTGTTCTTTCATATCTTTTGTTCTTCATTGTTTTTATGTTTATTCATTGTTATTTTTTATTCTATAGGAATTACGCTGTAGATCGGAAGGGACGAAGCACGATCGTCGCTGGTACGCCCGGTCAACAGTACGTCGACAACGTGTTCTTCAATCCTGACAACGATTACGAAATTCTTACGATGAATCGATCCTTGTAAGTATTGTAATCTCGAAAAACGACACTTTGCTGCGGTAGCTCGGTCGATCACTGATTTATTTCTGTTGTATTTTTAATTTCATACGTCGATAATCGCATGTGCATGATTTATTGAAAATGTGCCAGGGTGGTCAGCATGGAGTGGTACCAGAAGTAAGTAACGAGAGTACTTCAATATATTCGCATCATCGTAAACTAACAGCACAGTAGAATTATTCATTTTTTAGTAGATCGCACATTTCGTATTAACAAGCATTATGTTAAAATTGATGAGAAATAGGGCACAGATTTTTTAATTTTTGTTTTATCAACCCCCGAGTCTTCGAATAACGAAATAATTAATTTTATCAGCCAATGGGAGATTTGGAGATCTCACATCGACGCGAAATACAATTGGTGGGGCTACAACGAGACACTGGCGGTCGCCGCAAGAATCCGTGATCGTATCGACTCCCCGGAATTGCTTCAAGTCGACTACACGCCGTTTCACATGAACAACAAATCCGTCCTGAACGGAAAATGCCCACCGGCCTGGGATCTTGTCGGAGACACTTGTTACATTTACATCGGAGCACCGATGGACTTTTTCGGGGCTCGTGATTTCTGTCGAGTAAGTAAAATAGCTGAAAAGTACTTTGAAAAATTTTTTTAAAAACTAGTTCAGACAGTAAAAATAAATTTTTGTGTGCTTTTTAGTCGGCCAATGCGTCCATGCCTTTCGTGATGGGTAATTATTTAGAACTGTGGAGGTTTTTGAGAAAACAACAGGATCGCTTTGATTATTCGGAGAGAGTATGGGTTCAGAAGTTGGAACAAGTCGACCAGTGTACGACGTTTGTCTATAACACGATCGAGATCGACCATTGCAGTCAGCCGAGCCCGTTCATATGCGAAATCGGTAAATTATTTTGTAATTTAATTGAAAAATTTAATATATTTTTTAAGTTTGGTCTTCTTATCCTCAAATTATATTTCAGATCCGAGAGTGTACATAGATCCTTTGTCTTGGAGAAAGGACGTTGTCACGATTGGAGTTTTGAGCGCTATGGGCGTGGCTCTGGCTCTTTTGGCTGCTGCAATCGGTTTCTGGATCTCAAAGTCGAAGAAACGCAAGCTGGAACGGCTCGAGAGGCGAAATTCCATACGACAGTCCCTGCATTCGCTCCGATCGGTCGGCTCCACGTCAGGATTCACTGAATTGAATTACCGAAGGAAGCCCATTGCGGTAATTGCATTAATTATCAATAAATCATCGAACGTAACCACATTTGATTCATTTTCAATAATTTTATAAGCAGCGAAAGTGGGAAACTCTTGTGGTTCGATTACCACACTGTCAGGTCAGAATGAAAATACGATTGAAAAGATATAGAAGCATTTTTAGCACCCAACACGATAGTATTAAAATAATTTGTATACCAATGATTTGCATAATAATGATAATGTATGTTAAATTTCAGACGAAACAGTCAACAGACACTCTGAACTCACGATCTCTCGACTACAAGAAAATGATGAACGGTGGCAGCATAGATTCGATGGACAAGTCCCAGCTGAATTCATCGATGGAGGATAACCACAGTTACGACGTGTACGAAGCGCACAATCCGCGGTACTCGCCGAGCACGAGCGACTTCAAAGCGGAGGCGCAGAAGTATCCGAGCCACGGTGACAATCCAGTCTTCGATCTGGCGTACAGGAACGAGGGTTTCCGGAACCACTCGACATTCACGTCCCGGAACACGAGCAACTGGCCGTCAGTGGCGAACAGCGAGGTCGCGCCGGACGAGAGTCCGAGCGAGCCGACGATGGAGGCGGTATACATGAACAACGCCTCGACGCTGCCTCTGAACTCGAGCCTCGCGATGACCGACTCGATAACCGAGCTCAAGCGGGAGATCGACACGACGCCAGCTTACTCGAACGTCGACTACGGGACGTACGAGCCGCCTCCGACGACTCCGGGTTCGGAGCCCGTTCCCGGTTACTTCAGTCCAGCCCTGCCGCAATCGTACTACTACGATGAACGACCGAGGAGCGGAACCCTCCTCGAGACGAACCTCGACACCGGCGAGGAAAAGCCACTGCGCTCCAAGAGCGAGGCTCTTCTCGAAACGAACTTCGACGTCTTCATGCCCAACGAGCCGACCGAGCTCACACAACTGTCCGCCGACTCCCGGAGCAAGAGTCAACCGCTGGAGACGGCCATGTAGAGCAGCCGGCGAACACGAGTAAAAGTACAAAATTTTCAGTGTTATTTGTAATCATCGTAGACTTGAATTTTTTCGCAATTTCACGATTAAGCGTCAACGTACTCTAATATTTATAGACGCGAAAATAATCGCGGACTGCCTGAGCGTGAGATCGAGACTCGCGAATCGTGTCTTTTTTCTCTCTTTCGTTCGGAGGAGCGATAAAGCGGTTTACGATCCGCTCCGAGACTCGTACGTTTCTATGCCGCATGTGCGAGCTGGAAAAAGCTCACGACATACCAGTTATGATGAAAGAGAAAGAAAAAAACTATGAGAAATTATACATTGTATATAGAGATTTTTTAAATAATTAAGCAATTAGTTTTTCCTTCAAACTCGGGTCATTAATTTTTTTACTTTTTTTTGTATTAGCCTTAGAATAAGTTATAGATCGTAGGCATGTTAAGTTATAGATCGTAAGGCATGTTATGTAAACATTGATGGAAAATCGTACTAATTATAGCAATAGTGTTTAAGAACGTTTTAGGTGTATTTTTTTGAAGATTTATCGTTCTCGTTTATTGTTGTTTCAAAAATTGAGTTCACTGCCAAAACACGATTTGGGAGAGAGGATAGACGAGTCGTTCGAGTTGTGATATAACTCGCGTTCAAGCGCAATATTGCGAGTATAATGTATACATTATTTTTTAGAAAATTTATATCTCGCGTGTAAAGAAATATTTCGAATCCTCGATACGAGGACGTTCTCAATTATGAATATAATGAGTCACGTAAACGGCCTGCACTCTTATAGGTTCATTACTGTAAGCATGACTTCCAACGTGAATATAAGAAAAGTTTCTACATGAATTATCTAGCCGTAATGATTTGTACTCTGTCGATGTAAGCTCGCCTTTCACCTTTCCACAAAAAAAAATCGTCCGTCCATAGAGTAACGAGTGGAAACGAGGAGTTTGTAAGATGAATTTTATCATGATTAAAGTATGACCACCTTACGACTGGCCTTCGATTTTTCTTAAGTCCCGAATCCGAGAATTGTTCGAATGGGAAATAAACGGATCGACGCTTGGACGCGGAATAAAAATCATTGTTCTCGCTTTCTTCTTCACTTTTTATCATTTTTTTAAACAATATTTAATATATTAATAATCGTATCGATGAAACATTAACTTACATCGTATCTCGTTACATTCTCCGTAAAACGGCGCGTGTCCTCCCGAGACCGAAACGAAAATTCCGGCACCGGAATTCGTTCCTGTACCGAATGGAATTTCGAAATCGATCGAATTTTTTCGATCAGTGAGAAGAGTCACGAGAGACTGAATATGAGATCGAAAACGAATTTTTCTTTTCTCTCTTGCGACGATGATTCACATTCACGAAAATACAATCACGATCTCGAGATGCGCACGGGACACGAATCTCTCACTCCGGCATGCACAAGATTCACACAGATTTCGTTCGATTTGTGCTACATCATATAATTATAATTCATAAACAAAATCTCTCTAATAATTCCATCATTTTCTTCGTTCATCATTTTTTCATTCTCGTTTCGATATTCGTATTGCTTATTCAACGAAAATTGTATCCTATCGTTAATCGACGATAAAATATATAGTTTCGAGGCTCTCGTATATTGTGGAAATTCCACGAAAAAAAAAATTAAAAGTTCGAACATCGTTGCGTCTGTGTTCATAGTATGGATTTTTTTGTGACTTTGACAAACTTTTTGCAAAGATGGAATGTTTCGCAAACTTTTTTTTTCATCATATATAATATTTAAATAACGTGGGAAAGACGGTCGTGCGACATTTTCTAACGACGACATATGCCTTTGCCAATATTTATTTGAAAAAAAAGCAAGTATCGCGATCGAAATTCGTCATGACTACTGAAAAAAAGTATCGTACTCGCTAGATAATATATATTAATATTTCATATATTTTGTGATATTAGATAAATAGTGGGTGTATATATATATATTCATCTCTTTTTCAGGCCGGTCATACTTGTAAAAATTGAATAAAAATTTTTCGTTATTTTACTACGCTTTAGATCGAATTTTTACCGGCCATTTTTTTATACACTTAAAATAATATTTTTATATTGCACGATTCGTATTCGAAGTTGGTCGCACCGGAAATCGGCGCAGTTATCTCATACATGCACGATAACAGAAAGTTAACGGTCGAATACGTTTCTCTTGTTTAAATATAAGCGAAATAGTTGAACGTAATATTATATCTACATTAAGGATAAAGGTACCTAAGACTACATCACGGATTTTTTAAATAATTGTGCATTGCACGGGAGTTAAAACTATTATGCGTAAAGTCGTTTTTGAATTATTGTCCTCGGTGTGTTTCGAGGCGAAATGGAACTGTGGAGATATTTCGCAAGCGTGGCGCTAGTGTTGCACCGCTGGCGTTTCCCGATCGCAGGTTTTATTGAGCAAAACTGTGTGTGTGTGTGTCGCGTTGGAACATTTTTCACGTGCCAAGCACAGAATTGAACATCGTGTGTCTTAAGAAATTGAAATAAATAAAATATCGTTCGTCATACGTACGATTACTTCCGAATTATATTCTAGAGAACTCTAAAGTGTATTCTTAAACGAATATTTGCAGTTTTTTTTGTCGTTGAGAACAAAGTGGGTAGAATTATTAATCGCAAAAATAAATAAACACGTTGGTTTGCGGTTTTTTAAGTTTTCTCGTCGCGTTGGAAATCGAAATTGGAACGGTCGCGTCACTAGCGCCGCCACGCTGGCAGTCTCCGTTACTCGACAGCGAAAACAATGAACATTGCACTCGAAATTTCAGCGTATAAACAACGAGAATAAAAATGGCAAATAGGATGCGATATATTTACACGTAAATAATGAATAATGGAACAGAAGCCGGTTTAAAAAACATTCGGAATTTGAGAAGAAAATAAAAACACCGATATTGTACTTTGATCGCTGAAATCCCGATGAAACGAGTCTCTCTCGTCTTATCGGAATTATTCTCAGCCCATCAGGTAATACGAACATGCGCGTCTTGGGTCGAAACTTTCGGAAATTCTCGATAAATGAGTAAGGAGGTTGCGATAGAGGAAAATTTGGCTGCACCGCGAAGGGGACGCGAGACGGCGCTCGAGTCACGGAACGAAAAAGATCGGCGTTTGGCGCATCTATTTTATATTATTGTGTAAACAACGATCTATAGTAACGGTTTCATGAACTCGTTGCTCGTAAAGTTAAAACTTTGCCCGGAAAGTGCTCGCGCGTTCTCGCATAATTACTAAGAAAAGCACAATTTTCTAAATTTCGTCGCTATTATCACTTACGAAGCGTCGCAAATATTTATTGCACGATTATATATTATATATAGAATAGATATGTGTTTATATATATTATTCGAGAGCATTTTGTGGCGAATATGCAAAAGGCTCAGCTCAACATGATTGCACCTTATTTCTTAATGTCATTGGCTAATACGCGGTTAAATCATATAGCTCTTTGTTATATTAATAAATAAACAATTGATTAAAATATAATAGAAAAACAGACATCTCTGGAAGACTCGTGTGATATTTGCTGTCCGCACAATCATATCCATATTTTTAATGAACATGCGTTTATATATCGATATATATGCGTACGTGTATTTAAACTTGATCGTCCAAGTACCGTGGACAGCCAACTTCGCTAAGAATTTTCGATCGAAGTTAATATTAGGACGAACGAACGTGCTTCGGTAATTTCGCGAATGTCCTTTTTGCACATCGGAAATTCTCGTAAATTCTTGCTTTTCTTTCTGTCTCGTTGATTTTAAAAACGAAGTTTTCGTGAAGCTTTCAAAGGGTGATCACTTCGTAACCTTCTTCCTGGACGTCCAGGTCGTCGCGACGAGGTAGAAACTCGTTCCCGGACGGCGGAATCGAGTCTTCGTCGCTGGAGGAAAATGTGAGTGGAAAGAGCGTTGCGGATTCGTAGTCGCGAGTGTTTGGCTTCGTCTCTGGACTAGAAGGGGCGTGTCACTTTTTCGCACGTCGAGCGTTCGCCCGGGGAGGATCTAGAGCCGGCTCGGCGCTGCTCTCCGACGAGGAATAATCAGATAATGGAATAGAGAGTGTCGGAGAGAGAGAGAGAGAGAGAGAGACGTTCGAGAGTGCGGGAGGAAACGGTATATGACTTCTGTCGGGCGAGGTAAGAGGCTCGCGGAGCGTCGATGAGCGCGAGCGAAGCGAAAAGATTCGTTCGTGGAAGCGAAATCGAGCCGAAGAGCGATAAAGCCGCGAGAAGCTGCCTCGTTCGACGCGACGCGCGCTCGATTTACGAGAAATCGCGTGACGGCTCTGCGACGCCAGCGCCGCCAGTGGCTAACGAATGAACGAGCCCGGTATCTTCGCGACGCTCCGACGATTCTCCTCGCTCTTTTTTCCCTCAATTTCGGTTGAACCGGAGGCAATGAGCTCGCTAATTGTTCGCTGCCTGGAGCGGGAGCATCTGCAGGCATTTCTCGATCTCCTGCAACGGGTCCAGCTGCGCCATGTGGAGACACTCGGGCGGGGCGAGCTGCAACGTAACGTAACACGAGGTCCCCTGGTTCATCGCGTTCTCGTGGACGAAATCGTACTTGCTCGGATTTCCCGTCGGTGGCTCCAGCTTCGAGATTCCGACGAGCGTCGCCTGCTGGGCCATCGGCGAAAGTCCGCCGACGCTCGGCGACGTGTAGTAATTCGTCGGGCTGACCGGCGGCGACGGGTACGGCCAGTAAAACGCCGGCGAGTACGTTGGCGCGTACTGCGGTATCGCCCGCGTCAACACCGCGTTCTGCGGTATGAAAATTCCGCCGTGGCCCAACGGCGGCGGCGGAGGCAGCATCGTCCCACCTGTCGTTAAAAAATTCAATTTGATTAGTTAAAACGAGCTCAGAATTGTAAAAGACTTGATATTAAGGTGGTTGGTCGGTAAAATAAGCGTCGACAGATTTCGTTCAAATTTTGCATAAACGTTCTTTAAGGTCATACACATATGTGCACCAAATTTTATGAAGTTTCACCGTGTAGAAGTCGAGATATTTAATGACAAATATCA